>JBBPBX010012169.1:7145-42855 GCA_038048925.1 Garcialebias charrua | reverse complement strand
TGTACAGTTACCAAGCACTTAGCCTATCCTAACACAGTTAAGGAGTGAGTTGAATTGTCTCCCTCCTCACCAGCAGGCTCTATTCACATAAAGGGAGCTACTTTCACTTTATGTGAAAGGGAGACAATTCAACTCACTCCTTCATCTTTAAAAACTGTGTTAGGATAGGCCAAGTGCTTGGTGACTGTACAGTACTGTACATGTATTCATTTCTAAAAAAGTTTTTTTTTTTTTTACAGTGCGTTCGTAAGTCCGAGTTGCCGTAGGTTGGGTGTGCCGTAAGTCTGGGACTCCCTGTATGAATATTTCTGTTCAGTGCCCTGAGACGACCTCTGCTGTGACTTGGCTCTATATAAATAAACTGAATTAAATCTGTTGAACCAGATCATACAAAAACATCTATATTTAAAATTCCATATTTTTCTTCATCATTTGATGTATGTGCACTTGTGTCTACTTTTATTGTTCAGTTTAGATGTGTGGTTTTGTTTCATACAGATTTTATTTTAGCTTTGATTTAAAGTGTAATTCTTGTTTTGTAAATTGTACATCTGTGAGTTAGAATAAAGTAGAACTAAAGGCTGTATCTCTTCTTTAAACATGTTTGAGGGAAATATATTTTTATGATTTTTCAGCTGAGTTAACTTTAATTAACAGATAATTTAATAAAGTCAAAGTGAAAACTGGATTTCATGATAAAGCTGGTGCCGTTAATTTATTTTTATTCTTCATTGATTTAAAAAAAATATATATATATTTTATACATAAAATGTAAAAAAAAAAAAAAGTCCCTCCGTCCCGGTTCTCCCGCCTGTCAGGGTTCCGAATCCGGCCTTTATGAGTCGGCAGCTCGTATGATCCTCCGCGGTGATTCCGCTCGCTCGAATTTTGTCATTGGTCACCAAACACAAACAATGCCTGGACTTCAGCATTAAACACTGGTTGTTTTTATTGTTTTTAATATCTTAAAAATAGATCCAGCTGCTGCTCCAAGTTCCAAGAAATTGCAAATGGCAGATCGGTGAAAAGTTTCGGAGGTCCAGTGACTCCTCCCCCTGACCAATCAGTGACCGACAGTGTTCTGACGTCACATTTAGGTGCCGACTCAGCTCGAGTGGTCCCACCAGAGAAGCAGCCTCGAATCAGCTAAAAATTACTGGTGGAAAAGTGCTCGAGCTGAGCAGAGTTGGGGCTGAGTAGGAGCGGTGGAAAAGGGGCATATGTCTGTCAGTTGGCCTGGGAACACCTTGGAGTCCTCCCAGAAGAGCTGCGGAAAGAGATGACTGGGCCTCCCTGCTCAGGCTGCTGCCCCCAAGACCTGACTTAGGAACAAGCAGATCATGGATGGATGGATGGATTGGATGGATGGATGGATTGATTGATGGATTGATGGATGGATGGATGGATGGATGGATAACTTTTTGACCTCACTTTGAAAAGTTTAGCTTAATTAAGTCGGCAAGAGAAATTAAAATGAAAAAAATATCAACTCTCATGCCAGTCCGTGTTGTCCATCCCTCTAATTTGGCCTCACAATATATAAACTTTCTAAAACTAATTCATCATCAAAAAAAATATAAAAATTTTAATTGCACATACAACTTTGAAGATTTAACCTCACAGACGACACAAGTTGCTTTGAAAAGTTATTAAAAGTGTTTTGGCCTTTTGCCAAAGCATGCCATGAATCAGTCATGTTTTATTAACGTTGATGATGTCACGAGGCAGTGCGTGTGGATTAGTAGGACTGTGGTGACTTCAGTGTTGCACATTTCTCAACGTGGCTCGCTTCACTGTGCTGAGTTTGGTTTTCTCCATCAGCTTGGTAAGGATGACTCATTTAAACAACCACTTCCGTTGTTGTTGTTTTTTTTAAATTTTTATATTAATCCAAGTGATGGCAGCCAACAGACAGGCCCTGAATGATTGGACGTGCTTGGCCCATTTCTGCCTCGAGCCAGTCACCCTCCTGCTTTCTTTAGCCGCCGTATCAACTCTTAGTGTGAAGTTTGAAGCTGACTGTGCTGGGACAGCACTAACTGGTCTAAAGATGGAACGTCCACTCTCACTAAAGTTTCCTATGGGAAGAATGGTGAAGAACAATATACAGTAGCATCAAAGCAGCAGTGAACAGGGGGTGTGGGGGATGGAGACTGGCACTTTTTGTTCGGTGTGAAGTGAACAGCAGCTTTAAGTCTTGTAGCTGAGAACGGCTCCCCTTTTGGTCCCCACCCTCCAGCCCCCTGTCTGAGGAAGCCAGCTCTGCACGCACGCTTTATTTTTTATTAGCCTCTGTGGTCTGATTTGTTTAAGGGGAGGCAACGTGGCAAGATGTGACTTCGCTCGGGTTTTTACTCCAGTGTGTTTGTCGGGTTTGTTGGACAAGAGACTGGCTGAAACAAGACTAAACTAGAGGCACTCAGAGTACACACACATTTTAAACAGTACTGTATACTGTATTGTTGTGTGTGGTTAGTATAAGTGTCTTTCAGCCATTTAACATGCACACGTAAAAATCTTCAATAACAAAGATCGAAATGAGAAAGAGATTCAAGCTCGCCAAGAACCAGCTTTATTAATGTGCCTACATGTCTCTGTCTTTTCCAGAAGCAGCCTTAGGAAGAGTTGGAGGCAAAAATCCTTTAAATGGACTTGAATGAAGAACCTGTAGCTGATAAGACTTTAGATGTTCGTACATCCTCATGTAAAATGTGCTCGACTGCAGTTGTAATTGTTTTAGGAGTCTACCAGAGCAGATTTACACTTTTAACGTATACAGAACCATATTCTTCATATAGTCCATGTGCTGTAAAGCTCTATTTTTAGATGTACGTACGTAGAAAGTCCTGATCGTCCTCTCATGTGAGCATCGTGGCATCTTTAGGTTTAAACAGCTCTTTTTATTTACAGACATAAACATTTCCTCTGAAAGGCTGTTGGCGCTTTCCACAAATACCAGAATGTTGAACTGTGCACGTGCTACAGACTGAGTAAATATTACGGGCCAAGCACTCCTTGAAGGAATGCAGAGTAAGATCCTCTTTTGCTGAGAAACGCTCGACTTGTAGCCCTCTAAATAAACCAAGAAGGTGACGTAATGCACGATCTGATTCAGTACTGTGAGATGTTGCACTGTGGATGACTCTCAGCTACTACTGCATCAAATTTCACCTTAATATCTGTAAGAATTACTAAAATATAGCTTTTTTTTTTTGGTGTTTGCTTCTTATGATGAGCTGTGACAACCATCTTGACTCAAGTTGACTCTGAAAGGTAGCCTGGTGTACATCCATTACTTTGAGAGTTTTGTTAAAAACTGTTCAGTGGCTCAACAAAGTTCAGTCAGGTCCTCTGGACGGTTTCATTTTTCTGTTGAAATGTTTTGTCCTTCATCCAAAGGACTTCATCAGGCCAAGGAGCCACAACAAACTCAGTCCCACAAGCAGCACACTCATGGAGTTTGCCAACCAGTTTGATGGTGATAAGATGGTTTCTGGAGCCACCATCTCCCCCATCAACTCCTCTGAAGCAGCCATAGCCAAAGTGGTACAAAACATCAAAGTCTATTCACCTATACAGGTAGTCCTCGACTTATGACGTAGATCCGTTTCTACGCGGCGTCGTAAACTGAATTTCGACGTAAGTCGAAATATACGTACATACTGCACCATATACATGTACAGTACTGTATTACTAAGCACTTAGCCTATCCTAACACAGTACCCTACATAATTATCAAAAAACACATACATTTGGGAGCCATAATGAAGGGAAAAAACAGTTAATAGCCTACTTGGATGCTGGTGACACCGTCCACCTCGGTCCATCCTCCGTATTCTCCATTCGTTTACGACGTAAAACCGCTTTCACAGTACAGTTTTTTTTTTTTTGAATGTCCAGAGGACCAGACTTAGCTTTTTTAGAGAGTACAGTGCAGTATTCCTCCGCCGCTACGTTTACGATGTAAAACCGGAAACTGCGTAACTCGGCTTTTCAATATATATATATATTTTTTTTATGGGAGATGCGCCGTAACCACGAAACGTCGTAACTCGAGACCGTCGTAACCCGAGGACTACCTGTATATTTAAATTAGAGTTGCTATGTTAAACATTTCACAATCAGTTACTGTACTACCTTGTAAGCACAATAAACATTAAACCTATTTCTTTAGCATATAATATGTTGTACTTTATCACTGCATTATAAATATCTACAACTAATATTATATCCTAAATAAATATGTTTACAAATGCTTATTGTGCTTACGAGGTAGTAACTTGTGTGAAATGTGTGAAATGTTTAATAAAACAACTCTAGATGAAATATATAGGCGAACAGATTTGGTTCACTATTTGGCAACAAACTGGTCAGTTTTGTCGCTTTGCCACCTTTAATTAATGCATAATAAACAGTTATTAATTATTTGTAAAGTGTTAATAACGTATCTATAAACTATAATCCATCTATAAGGGGAGCCTTATTGTAAAGTGGTACTGATATTTTGTTAACACAACAGACAAGCACACACACAGAGACAGAATAAAACAAATGTTTGCCTACTTAGGGATAAAGTCAAGTAAAAACGGACAAAAAGAGCATAAATCATAAAATATTTACATATAATAATTCATAATAACTATAATTACAGAAACATAAAATGTTGAAACTGCTCTTTAAGAAGTGGAGAAGAACAAAGCGGTCGTGATCTTTGTTTTAAGGGAGAGACAGACCTCATTGATAAAGGAAGGCTGTTCTACTGCAGGAGCACCGTGTTCCTAAATAATCTAGATGAGAGAAGAATCAAAGCAGGTGTTTAAAGATCGAAGAAATCTGGAGTCAGAATAAGAGCGCAGACGTTCAGACGATTATTTAGGTGCCAAACTTTCTTACATTTATTTAAAAAGTTTCTTTAAATCTGACCTTTCTCAGCTGTGAATCAAAAACTAACTTTAGTCCTGAGTGAGCTCTTTATATTATACCAGTGTAAAACTACAGGCTTAGCTTTAGGTTGAAGAATTGTTCTACGGTAACTGGAAACTTTTTTTAAACTTTCTTCCATGCAGGACACATGTTGACACGGTCCTGTTACAACTTTTCACAAACCGTGTTTCCATCCATTTTCATTTCGAATTTTGAGCTAATTTTTGAAATCTCGCAAAAATGTAAATACAAATTAATGCGAAGCAGAAGTGTTTCCATCTGCTGGCTTGTAGCGCATCTACCAAGCCACGCACAGCGTCATTACGTCAGACGTCAGCGTTACGCATGTCTACAGTAAACAGGAAGTAGCGGTTGAAAACAGAACCCGGCCACACATCTCGTCAAAATGGAGAGAATATTTCAGGTATGTGTTGCTATCGGGCAAGTTGTATTTATTCTGTCATGCCAACTAGTTTTAGCGATGTTACATGTTGTCCGGAGCGGAAACAGCTGATCAGTCACGTGACGTGAATGTTCGCTACGGCAGAACTGAGTCGGCAAATCTGTTTCCATCTGTCGTTTTGCGCATCAGCTCTGTTTTGTTTCGAAACCCCCAAAAACCACCTCAAGCGAGCGTATCAACTTTTGAGCGAATTAGAGGAAGTTAACTCGAATTTTGCCGTTTCCATTCAGCTTTTCTGATGCGATGCTTCAAAATGCGCATCTAGAAACCTTGATGGAAACACGGCTTGTGTGAGACTCGTGTTTTTGCTGTTTTCGTCTTTATAATTAAACAGTATTACCACTAAGAGAGAAAGATTGTTGACCCAGATTATAGCAAAGTTTCTCCATTTCATTAATTTTTTTTTCCTGCAAACTCATGAAGTTCTTCCTGGGAGAGAGTCAGTTTCAGGTGTGTGTACTTTATCAGAAATATCTGTACATCAATCTTAATGGTTTTAAACAAATTTGAGATGTGCACAAATGTGGAATGGCAATAATTTTACCTTAGTTCATTCCTCCCTGAAAGACTGTCTGCACTGCAAAGGATGCTGGGTATCCTTGTAGCAATAACGTGTGCATTATGACTGTTGACTGTTTATGATGCTTCTGAGTGTGGAAAAGTGTTGTTCATGTCCTGTTCAGGTTTTGACATTTATGTTGAAGTCTCTGTTATTGGCTGTGCACTGACACCGTGAGTCAGAGGTTGTTCCTGGTATGTAAAAGGGGGAACGCAGCATAAACTGATGAAGTGTGACGCCACACAAGAACTACCGTACTCCATTGTGGCTTTACTGCTGTCACTTGTGAACAACATTATCCACGTTAGCACATGGATTTTATATCTCAGCTTCTCTTATAATAAAATGTGTTTTGTGAAAGTCAACAAAATTGTGCAGTGTTTGAGGAGGGGTGTCTCCAAAAATGTACATTGTCCACGCTTGTGAAAAGCATGAGAACTGTGAATCACCTTTAAGAGGATTCAAACTGCAAAATGTTATTTAGCCTTAAATGTTTGTGATGTCCCATGTTTTAGTTTGACGGCAGTTTTTGGAGCCCTTTTTTTTTTAACAACTTGTCAACATCTTCAATTTTTTGTCACTCTTTATGCAAGTGAGATTTGTGGTCTTTACAGATCTGGAGACTTGACCTGATTTGGTACAGATTACAGTAAGTTGTATTTCCACAGACACAAGCCCTGCTTTAAAGCTGGATTTAAAGATATTTACTATACAGTACTCAAAACTGAACATCACAAATGTTACTCGAGCCCCTGAACGTAGTTCAGGCAGCCCTACAACGGGCCTATCTACACCTGATGAATATCACCTTCATTATACTGTGGTTTCACACTTAAAAATCATAACCACATAAATTATCTCAATATATATAAGTAATAGGAAACAAGACACGTGAACACACACAGGCAATTGACATGATGCTCACGATAAGATCCCACGTAGAAATGTAACCCAGTGAGAGCTAACCTCCGACATACAAACAAGACAGTCGTTATGGTGGAGGTAGTGAAGCTCACTGTGTTACCTGAGACATTTAAGTGAGGAATTTCTGTCCTAAAGGGAAATTCAGTACCGGTATGTATTAACAGTGTACAGTACATTTTACATTACACAACCTATTAAATGCTTTGTGCAAAATTGGTTTAGTATTAACTAATTATAGTAAACAAAGACTATACTTACTTACTGGTATAAAACCAGAAGTTGCAACACATGCAGCATAACTTTAAGCATTAACGTTTAATTTAACCATTTAATGGACCTTACCAAGCTCCGCCCACAGGGCCGCGTTTCATTGGCTAATACCCATAACACGTCACAGCGCAGCTTCCACGTGCGTGCCGGTCTCACAAAACAAACGCTACGGTAGCGTTTGTGAGACCGGCACCACATGCTACTTACATTGCTAGCTAGCATACGTGCAGAATTTTTCTGCGTCAGGGCTGGAAAAATTGTCCTCCACCGTCAGTGGGGTATCTGTACAGGAGATGTCAGGTACCCTGACCGTATTTGTGGAAGTAAAATTCACCGTTTCCCTATATGTGAAACTGAATGCCTTGCTTGGATCAAAGCTTGTGCACGACCACAAAACTGAACAATTATTTCTTTCACCAGCAGAGAAGGGTTGACCTGCTTTTGAAACCTGCTAGTTAACAACACGCGGTCACGATGAGAGAAAGCCACAGTTCACTGAACGTCCTGGAAGTTGGGAAGAAACAGCTCCGCTAACCCCACATGAGCTAGCTAACACAACGAGCTCTACTGTCGATTTCACCTAAAACTGCACAAAATCGTGACACGAAGGCTGGATTTTAACTAACACACCAGACGGCTGAGCTCGTTAGCCCTCACAAAAGTCGCTGTCGGCGTGTTTAGCAGCTAAAGCAGCAACGGCTAACCAACCACTTAAGGAATGAATGGAGATTACAGTTAGCATTAGCTTTGCGACCAAGGCACACAAACTTTTGCCAACAATAGAAATCGCTGATTTCAAAAGTAACCCTCAAAACCATGAATGCCTGACTTACCCAGCCTTGCAGGACAATAGGCATCAGTGATCCTGTCCACAGCTGTAATAATGCTGAGCCTGAGCGTGTGAGGAGCTGTTTTCCCCATCAGACGGTAGCATTTGCGGTGACGCGCACGCTGTTTGGAGGCATCGCGTGGATCAAACAACTTGATAACGTCCACAAAAAAAAATAACATGAACTTGTTGGTTCCCCTGTCCATTGTCATGGCTGATATTTTGTTGGAATCTGGCAGAAATGATACACTATTCGACTCAAAAATACCCTGCAGTCAGTCGACGCCATGTTTTCTATTGACAACAAAGCTGCGCTTGGGAGACGGGCAGCCATCTTGGAGCTTAGGGGGCGTTTCTGGGCGGAGCTTGGTAAGGTCCATGTAATTAGGACCAAAAAAGAAGGATTTACTTGCAGTTACCTTTGTACAGATGAACATGTGGTACTTCCTGTTTATCACTGTTGTATTCAGCTGATCATGAGGTCGGCTGCAGGGCTTTGTGCACACATAACATTTTTCCTGACTCAGTTTAGGTTTTGGAAATAGAATAAACTGCATTCAATCATCTGCCTGTAATGTGACAACGCTGTAAGTGAACACAACTCAAAATGGTTCATAAATCACAAGTAAAGCATCAATGTCCCGTTCAGAGGTGAGCTTTTAGAAATTAATCCTGTCCATCAGAACAGAACTCTTCTGTGCTGATGCATTCACTGCGTGTCGGACGTCTCCCCCGTGTCATTTACTACGATGAATTAACTCACTTTGGGGATCCTCCATGTGGTTACCGTATTTTCCGGACTATCGGTCGCGGCTTTTTATCATTTTTTCATGGCCACAGCTTTTTATCATTTTTTCATGGCCTGCGACCTATAGTCAGGTGCGACCTATATATGGCTTTTTATAAAATAAGCTGATTTGTAATCATTTATTAACAAAAATTAAACTGAGACACACTCTTACAATAATGTCAGCTAACAAATATATATTTTAGGTGTTTATCCTGCTAAAATTATTCATTTATTAAAGAAAAGTTCAGCTCAGACACATATTTGCTATAATTTTTATCAAACAATTAATTGTTTTTAAGTGTTAATCTTCTTAAAAGCCTTGCTGTGCGCTCCTGTGGAAGAGACATTTGCAGCAAAGCTAAACACGGTCCACATTTTGACGTAGGTGCAACCTATATTCAGGTGCGACCTTACATGGATTTTGCCAATTCTTAGGCAATAATTGGACAATGCAACCTATACTCGGGTGCGACATATAGTCCGAAAAATACGGTAACTATAAACTAACTGCAAAGTTTCTGTGTGTTATCATCAATAATGCCTCACTAATAAATCGGTATTAAAGTAAAGATGTGTGAAATGTGTGAAAGCGTCACGTCCCAGAGACAGTGTGAGCATTGCAAAGCATGCTGGGTAGGTATTATATGTCAGAGTCAGAGTCAGAGAGTCTTTATTGTCATTTGCACCGCATGTGGTACATGAGATGAAAACGAGATTATGTACACAGGGTCCCAGTTACATCCAACAACAAATGAAAGAGAAAAACAGTAATAACATCTAGAACTAACTAAGAAAAGCATCAACTAGTAATACACAGCTAACTAAGAAAAGCATCAACTAGTAATACACAGCAGCACGAACATGAGTTATGGAGGAGTTCTAAGGAGTTATGGAGTTTTTGGGGAATTATAAGGAGTTTGGGGGGATTTATAGATAAAGTTATGAGGAGTTATGAGCAGTTAGGCACAATGGAGGAGCTGCTGAAGAGATACAAGGAGTTATGGAGTTGTGAGTTTTGAGGAGGTATGGGGAGTTATGGAGGAGTTACAAGTTATGGAGGAATTATGAGGAGTTATAAATGAGGTTTGATATGATTTGAGGAATTTGAAGGAGTTTAGGGGTAGTTATGGAAGAGTTAGGAGGTATGAGGAGTTGTGAGTTGAGTTATGGAGACGTTATAAGGAGTTTTGGGGGAGTTATAAAGGAGTTATAAGAAGTATTGAGGAGTTATGGGGTGTTATGAGCAATGTGTGCAATATGTGCAATATGTGCAATGTTTATGACTATTTACAACATTTATGACTGTTCACAATGTTTATGAGTATGAAAATATATATTTTTTTCATGTTATTTTCTTGTTCTGGTTTGGCATTTATGTTAAAGGTTCACTATGTAATTTCTGGAGAACTCTGGGACTTAGAAAAATTTTCAGCAGGTAAAAGCATTCTGCTCCCTCCCCCTCAGAGCCATATATGGCTCTGAGGGGGAGCCACAGTCCGTTCTCTGTTGAACTTGAGTTCTGCAGCTCCGCCTCCTGCTGAATGTCCGCTCGGAGCCGCTTCAATATTCTGTGATTATATGTTAATAAAACGTTCTAAAAAAATAAAATAAAACCATGAATCACTGGTCCTACAACACAAAAACCAGCAGAAATCAGCAGAGGTTCACGCAGCAACGTTGGACATGATTTAATTCGCTCGTGACTTCCTCGTTTCTGTCAGTGGAGGAATGGAATGTCTGGAATGCTCCACCTCCTCTGCATGTCCTGTCTCAGCGCTGCAAAGTTCTGTGATTATATGTTAATAAAACATTCTAAAAAATATAATAAAACCATGAATCACTGGTCCTACAACACAAAAAGACCCTGAAGTCAGCAGAGCTTCACGAAGCAACGTTGGACATGATTTAATTTGCTCGTGACTTCCTCATTCCTGTCAGTGAAGGATGAAGCGATCACTTGACTTTTGGCAAAAAAACAAAAGAAAAGTCCAGCTCTGGGATGAAGAAGGGATATTTAATACATTTGTGTCACATACAAAACAGTCCTGCATCGCTTTGCAATCCTTTGAATGAGAACGTGCGCGGCGCTGGGGCTGGGACAGGCGGGGGCGTGGGTTGGGGCGTGACAAACAACTCTGTTTTTATTGGCTGGTCATTGTCCGGGTCACTCTGTGTTTTTAGTGTTTTTATAAATGCTGATAGAGAAGCAAGGGGACTATAGTTTTTTTCAGAGATTACTTTGTCTAACACCAGTCTGTCAGTAGATAGTGACAGAGTGAAGAAATATATTAAAAATATATTGTTAGAAAAGTTACAGACTGCATTACAAAGTTACATAGTGCAGCTTTAAAGTCTCTATTTTTGTCTGTAACCTGATACCACGAGTCAGATACTGTACTGTTTACAGTAGATATGAGAGGGGTAAGCACTGGAGGCAAAAGTGGCACAAGTGGAGAAATCACCTGGTGGTGCTTATTTGCTTAGCTCCACATAGCTCATCTCTGTGTAAATCATCATTGTCCTGTACACTTAGAACTGTTTTACAATAATTAGCAGACTTGAATCTAGTGGATTTAAATTTAGCATGAACTATTCCCCTGATTTCGAAATTAGCAAAAATTCTAATCTGCTAAACAGGAAGTTATTTCCTCCACTGAGGATTAGCGGATCCATGCCCACCACTGGTTAAGTGTTACTTTTCATTGCCAAAAAGTTTATTTTTAGTTTTAGTGTACCCGGTAGATCCCTTTGCAAATTTGTTATGTTCATCTTGTTCATAGACTTAATTGTTTTAAATTTGTGGGGGGGTTCCAATTAATTTCAATTGCTTTTTTTTCTTTCTTTGACTAAACCAGTCTGTTCCCTTTCAGTCATGTTCTCTTGGTGCAACATATGCTATGGGAATTGCGCCCCCGCACGATTACCTGAAGGAATACATTCACGCCTTTACGGCAAGGGCGTCAGCGTTGCGCCAGAGGCCCCGCCCTCTGGGTATTTAAGCCGCTGACGCCCATCCATCTTTCTCTTTTTTGCCCTTCACGTCGCTTAAAACCTGAACTTCGTGGGACTTCTCTGTTGTTGCAACGCTCGATTGAGGTGAGCTTGCTCCCTACGCTGAGCCTACAGAGAAATTTTCCTGCGTACTGCTGGGCTGGCGAAAGCTAGTCCAGCATTTTTCTACTTACCTCAAAGTTTTCTTCTCTTTCCGCAGCTGCTTCGCTCGACGGCGCTAACTGCGTCACAACACTCCCTGCTAACCATTAGCAGGCTAGCCAGCGAAAGCAAGACGACGGAGAGGACGGCTTCGAACAAAAGGAAACTAGGAACAACTTCGACGCTTCTCGTCTCCGGACATGGCTCCCGAGAAGGGAAGACGGAGGACAAAGAAGAAGAAAACCAGCAGGACGACGAGCCCTCGCTCGCGCCCCTGCCCCAGCGGATGCGGCTACTCCCTCTCGGCGACGGACACCCACGAGGCCTGTCCTGTCTGCCTAGGGATTCTGCACGCGAGAAAAGCGCTGGAATTCCTCGACTTCTGCTCCTACTGCTGTCGAATGTCGGTGGTAGTGAGGAAACGCTGCGCGGACGCGTTGGCTAAATCCATGGCTAAGGCCGTAGCGCTGAAGGTCGCACGTCACACAAAGCTGCTCGCTCTCGAACCGGAGCTCGAGAACGTGGACCTGGAATGCAGCAGTCGAGTCGGGGATGACAACGTGTCGGACTCCTCGGTTGTCGTCGAGGACTCGACGCCCGAAGTGTCTGACCAAGACGCCGACTACGGTTACAGAGGAGAAACTGTGGATTCCTCCCAGAACCTGGCGCAAATCCTACGGGAACCGGACTTGTCGGTCCCTGCCTTATTCGACTTGTGCCATAGGGTGGCGGATGCCCTGCAGGTCACATGGCCAGACCCCACGCCTCGCCAACAGGCTACGAGGCTGGCGGGAAACTACTTCTATGCGAAGCAGCCGACAATGTCGCAAAAAATGCCCATTTTCCTGGACTTCCTCATGGAGCTCAAACGCTCCTGGGTGGAACCCGGAGCTCCCATCACGCTGCCACTATCCCGACTCCTTGATGTCGCGGGAATGGAGACAGCGGGCCTTGCCAGCGCACCCCTGATAGAGGAGACTCTGGCGGCTCACCTGGCCCCCGCAGCCACAGGGATGAAACCAGCACTACCCAGCAGGGCCTGCCGCGCTTCGGAGAAACAGCTTGAGAAGTGCTACAAGGCTCAGGGCCTCGCGGCTCGTGCAATGAATGCATCAACCATGGTGCAGGCATACCTGGCAGAAAAACTGCAGGATATCCAGGTAACAAGAAAAGAGCAGGCCGCAACGGAGGCCATGGAGGAGGCCCGCCGTGCCTCTGACTTCGTGCTCCGCAAGATGGGGACAATAGCCATTTCGCAAGGCAGAGCAATGGTGGAAATAGTTGTCGCCCAACGCCATCTTTGGCTAACATTGTTGGACCTCTCGGAAAACCAGAGGTCCACCTTCCTCCAGCACTCGATCGAGTCAACGGGACTCTTCAGGGAAGCTCTAGAATGCATCCAGGCCAGGTTGGAACAAAGACGCAAACAGGCGGAAGCCCTCCGTGAGGGGTTGCCGAGGAAAAGCTTTGCACCCCCCACAGGAAGACATGCGTGGCCTTTCACGGAAGAGACCCGCTGGTGACAGTGAGACTTCCCAGTACCGGCCGAGGGCCTCTTCAGTGACCCCTTGTGGAACTCAGATTCGGGCCTGATAAAGCAGGACGAACTGATAATTTTACAGGTTTGCCCGCCCACGCGGTACGAGAACCTAACCTTTTGAGCCCAGTCTCTACTTGTAAAATACTACGAGGAGCTGGTGACATGTGTGCGCGCACCAAACATGACTCGCCTACTGTATGTGTAATCAAAACAAACACTGTTTCATGCATATACAAAAATAAAAGTACCAAAGCACAAACTGCCCTGGTTCTTGACTCGAGTACCATTTTTATAAAACACAAACCACAGCAAGATACACGAGCTCTGCCGGAGATGGTCAGATCTCGCAATATCTTCTGTTGGGCCGACCAGCCTGCTCGAGAGAGCACGAGAGGGGTCAAAGGCCACCCCTCCAGCACTAAAACACGACAAGCAGCAATTGAGCATGCCGTCCAGGCTCATGGTGCACGCGCAGGCCTGGAAGGCGTGTCTACCAAATGATTGGGTCATGACAACGATATGTCACAGGCTCAAGTTGCAGTTCATAAGAAGACCGCCCCACTTCACAGGGGTACTGCAATCAAAGATTAACCCTACACGTGCACACGTGCTGAGGGAGGAAGTTTTGACGATGCTGCAAAAGGGAGTGATAAGTTTGGTCTCAATACGCAAACTACGCTCTGGTCACTACAGCAAGTACTTCCTGGTGCCTAAAAAGGATAATTCCCTGAGACCGATTCTGGATCTAAGGACTCTGAATAAGAGAATAAAAACTTTTAAGTTCAAGATGCTTACACTGCGGCAAGTTCTCCAGTCTGTGAGACCAGGAGACTACGCATGTACAGTGGATTTGAAAGATGCCTATTTTCACATAGGCGTGTGGAGGAAACACAGAAAGTTCCTCCGCTTTGCTTTCGAAGGGAACGCTTATGAATTCAAAGCCTTACCCTTCGGTTTAAAGACTGCTCCTCGTACATTTACTAAATGTTTGCACGCAGCCCTGACCCCCCTTAGGAATCAAGGACTCAGGGTTATGAATTACTTGGATGACCTGCTGATTCTGGCTGGAAACAGAATGCAGGCCCAGTCACACTCCTATAGGGTGATCTCTCAACTGGAATCTCTCGGGTTTGTCATAAACCTACAAAAGAGTGATCTAACTCCATCACGGGTTACCGTATTTCTGGGAGTACAGATCGACACTGTCCGGTACAGAGCATGGCTCTCAAAGGAACGAGTTTCCTCCATTCGCCATTGCCTGGAAAGATTTAAACTGGATCAACGGGTCCCTGTGAAAACGTGCCAACGCCTTTTAGGCCTCTTGGCGGCAGCCATTCCCTGTGTGCCACACGCATTACTGAAAATGCGGGCCATACAAGTATGGCTAAACCGACAGACACAACCCGCCCTGACTAGTCAAGCAGGAAAGGTTAGGATAGATTCAGCGTGCCTGAAGGCCCTGGAACCTTGGAGAGATTTGTCTGTTTTCACGGAAGGGGTCCCGCTGGGAAGGGTGTCATCTCGTGTGGTCATCATGACGGACGTCTCTAAAACAGGATGGGGGACGATCTGCAGAAATCATAACGCCCGCGGCCTTTGGAATAAACAGGAAGCGAGATTACATATCAACTTCTTGGAGTTGCTGGCCGTATTCCTGTCATTAAAATACTTCTTCAGTAAAGGTCTGATTGCTGGGCAGCACATCCTGGTGAAATCAGATAACAGGACCACAGTGTCCTTCATCAACAGAGAGGGAGGGACAAGGTCCCGGGCCCTCCTCGGACTGACGCAGAAGATGCTCACGTGGTGTGCTCCAAGAATCTTGTCACTTAGGGCGACTCATGTCCCTGGTGAACTAAATTATGGAGCAGATGCCCTCTCAAGCGGACCTCTCTTGGCGGCAGAATGGAGCCTGAACCCACGGGTTGTGGAACAGGTCTGGTCACGATTTGGGAGAGCCTCTGTGGACTTGTTCGCTTGCAAGACTAGCTCACAGTGTGACCTCTACTTCTCCTTGAGGGAAACAGACGCACCATTGGGAATAGATGCTCTGGCACATGATTGGCCAGCAGGGGTGCTCTACTATGCCTTTCCACCCGTCCCTCTGATCGAGGTGACACTGGAACGTGTGCGCCAGGGAGCCCTCTCCCTGATCCTGATAGCCCCCAGATGGCCGCAGAAACCGTGGTTCCCGGAGTTGATCTCAATGTTATCAGGGATACCATGGCAATTGCCTCCTCACAGGGACCTGCTGACTCAGGCACGTGGGCAGCTTCTACACCCACGTCCGGAGTTGTGGCAGCTTTCAGCCTGGCCTTTGAAGGGAACTGGCTGAGAGCCTAAGGCTTTGATTGCTTTATCCCAAAACAAACAGTAACAACATACACAAGGGTACCCCTTGGTGTTTATGTTTGCTTAGGAGATGTTTAATGGAGGGGTTTCCCCTCTCCTTAACAGATCTCCAACATCAGGATGGGCCCCACTTGTCAGTCGTGCCCCTTGTATACGTAAAAAGTTTTTACCCTAGGGACTTGGGAGGTTACCCTGTGCTTGACCTGGGTTTTCTACCTCCACCTTGCCACCCAATTACTTGTGGCGTAATGGGTCCCTTGCTCCTTTCCTCCTGTTTCTCAGGTTGTTCCGGAGAAAAAAGGAGATGATGAGTATTCACACTAGTGGAGCATGCTTAGGCTGTCTCTAGCTGGTGTTGTTTATCTGTATGCCCAGTCGAAACATCAAGTTGATGTTTTTTTACATTTGGCATTTTTTCTTCTCAGCCTGTGCTCTCTACATACCTTGTAGAAAGCAGCTGGGAAATGCCTGTCTTTTTAAGGCGGATGTTCTCACATGCATTTTGCTGAGCATTTCAAGGGCGTGAATGAATTACGTTCCCATAGCATATGTTGCACCGAGAGAACATGACTGAAAGGGAACTGAAAGTTATGCACCATAACTCATGTTCCCTGAAGGAAGGGAACGAGGTGCAACATATCTGGCCCTTTCAATGCTGAAAGCTCGGTGAAGTGCATTTTGGAGAAAGATGGATGGGCGTCAGCGGCTTAAATACCCAGAGGGCGGGGCCTCTGGCGCAACGCTGACGCCCTTGCCGTAAAGGCGTGAATGTATTCCTTCAGGTAATCGCGTGGGGGCGCAATTCCCATAGCATATGTTGCACCTCGTTCCCTTCCTTCAGGGAACATGAGTTATGGCGCATAACTTTCAGTTTTGTGCTTAACTGAATATATTAAAAGAATTAGAACACCTGTTGGTTTGACCCTTTTTAAATTTTAAGCTTTCTGCAGCAGATTTTCTTTTTCAGTATTGCACATTCAGCTTTGTTTATGCTAGATATGCATTTTTCTACACATATCTATCAACAGCTTCTACAGAGATCTGACAGTTTCTTAAGCTTCAAGGCAGAATGAGATGACATTTAAGGATGCTGAAAAACAATTCATGAGATGAGAGTTATGCAGTTTCATGCAAACAAAGGAAGAAATCTCAAGTCTCACATCAAACTGACCACCAAGTTCAACCAGTCTCTCCGACTGTTGCAGCACTGCAGAAATGTCACTGAGATAAGCTCTGCAGTAAATATCAACTCCTATCGCTTGCTAATGAGATAGATGAAGTAAACAGCGTATGTGTAAGCACCTGAAATAAAACCTGCAATCTGGATTCATTTTTATTGCATCCTTAGGTTGCTTTTACAAGTGGAAGATGTTTATTAGGTTGCTCGAGTGCGCAGGCAAAAGACGAGCAGGCAAACATTCATACAGTGCCGTTCAGAGGGTTTATTCAACACGCTGGCGATGAGTAACTCAGGAGTGAAAGGAGATGAAGAGACGCAGACTAAAAGAAGGCCTTGGTGACTGCAAGCCTAACATTTCTCCATTGACTCCCAATCTTAAGCTCATTCACGGCGCTTTTATATTCAAGGCTCTACGAGCATGAGCAGCGCCACATGTTGTTAACTACCATTTTATTCACTCTGGCTTTCACCGCTGTGTCAAAGTGAGCACAAAGGACTAACAATCACACTACTGAAGGCTCTGTTGTCTCTGCTCCTGCGTGCCCCACACCACAACTTCCACAGCCCCCCCTCAACTTTCTTGTAGATGAATCAGTCAGTTTGTCACAAATGAGCTATAAATCTTCCCCACTTAAACAATCATTCTCTGCCTCCATTTTTCTACCCTCTCAATTAATGGGAAACACATAAGTTGAAGGAGGGTCTTTGTTGGTGTTTGAGAGTCCATACATCACCTAAACTAGAGCACCCACCCCTCCTTTTTCCTCCCTCCTGCTTGTGCACGCTCCCGACAGTCCCCATCTGCTCCCAATCATGGGTGCAGCCAGCGGTCAGGCACGTGCTAACATACTTGCACACATAAACACACACGAAGCAGCCACGCAAGGTCCATGCAAACACACACTGAAACTGAACTCAAAGGTTTGGTTATAAACATGCTCCTCTGACACAAGGCTCTCAAAATTTGATTAGTAAAAACAAAAGTGTTCCTGCTTGCATACACATTTGTCTCTGAAGTGTTTGCACCCGATGGATACGGTGTCTTCTTTACCCACGGTCGTCATCTTAAATATCACAAGTTAAAGTCTGAACCTAAATAAAAGCCTGGTATTTGTTGAAGGATTGTGTATCCCTCGCTCCTTTTCATGCCAGAGTTTTAAACTAAAATACTGTAATTTGTGTTGAGAAGGAATAGAATTACAGTAGTCCCTCGTTTATCGTGGGGGTTACGTTACAGAGACCCCCGCGATAAGTGAAAAAAAAACATGAATTAGTAACGTTATATTTATTTTAGTATTTGTATATTTTAAGGCTTTACAAACCCTTCCCACGCTCTTGCAATGTTCTAAACTCCTAAACCTACATGATTTTAACAACATGTACTGTACAGTAGCTACTGCAAACTTTTATATGAGTACAGTACTCACCTGCTCTGCAGAAGCTTGGTTCCGGTACAACTACCCTGCAGCATGATGAAGCCCACTGCCCTGTCCTGATTGATATGTGTGTGCTGCCGCTCCAGGAAGGACACTTCATGCACAAGGCTGCCCCGGGTTTAGTCTACCACCTCAGCCTGTTCCAGACCAGTACCACAGAACCAGGCCAAACCCTGCTGCGGTCTGTCCCCTGCAGCCCCCAGGATCCAGGTCCCACTGAGTCCAGATCAACTGGAACTCAGGTACTCACCAGTGAAGATACAACTTGAAGGATGAGTTCAGCTTCAGGATTATTTGCGAGTTTCCTGCCAGTTCTGAGAGTTTAATACATGGCGTAGATTTGCAAAAACTTTCCCTCCATTTCGACAGAAAGCAGCGGCTGTTGGCTTCTGGGTAACGTAGTTCTTTTGACTGGCGATAGAGTGTAGGCTTATTGAAAGAAAATTACAAGAAAGCAGCGGCCGAAAGTACTGTTAGCTTCTGGATAGTGCACTGTTGGCTTCTGGGTAGTGTAGTTTTTTAAATTTAATTTATTTTTTACATCCCTTACAGTATAGGCTTATTGAAAGAAAACTACAAAATGGCAGCACCTGTCCAACGTTTTTCTTTTTTGTTAACTTTATATCATACCGTTTCAATCACATGAGTACGTAATATTAAAGTTGCCAATCATTGAAAAACTGTGAAAGAGTGAGTCCACAAAAGTTTAGCCGCGAAGTAGCGATGGAATACTGTATAGCTATTTTGGTCAAACCTTGTACATTACTATAATGTGTAGCCTCATGAGATGTTTTAGCACTAAGAGTGTGTTTTTAGGATGACTCTCAGCTAGTTTCACACCAATGTTTTGCTCAATATCTGTGCAATTCAATGAGTTAAAGCCACTTTTGGTTTGGCAAAGGTGGAACAGCTTTCAGCCATCTTCAACTGGGATGATTGTAAATGTTAATGCATTGTAGATGTTCATTCAGTGATTTATTTTTTGATTTTCACTGAATTCTGTCCAGTGATTCATGAGAAAATTTGCCTTACAGACACAGTTGACACTGTTAATATCAAAACCACTCACATAGTGGTTGACTCACTGTGCTACTTAAAGGGATTGTAACATGATGTTGGAAATTTGCATATTTGTCAGAACATACTGTATATATCTTATATCATTGAGCTCTGTTCGTTTTTGCAAAATAAATTATAAATATATTAAAATTTTATTCTAAATTATGGTAATTTTTTCTCTGGGATACGCCCCTAAAATTCCTTGCATTTCCGCAATACGTCATCAGTGTGACGTGACAACGGGAAGAAGGCAGAGCCTTGCCCGTTTGTTTGGTGTGTTAACTGCTTGCCATACTCATTCATTTCCTGAAGGATCGCCTCTTTTATTTGTGTAACTTGAAAAATGCCGTCACGTTGTAGCGCATTTGGGTGTTCTAATATCAGCAGTGAACAAGTGAGCCTTCACAAATTTCCAAAAGATGAGAAACTTCGACAAGAATGGACCAGACAAGGACCGGTGGGTTCCTACTAAGAGTCGTATGTCTGCAGCGACCATTTTACTGCCGATTGTTTTCAGGAAAGACCTGGTATAAAAGAATCTTTAGGATTACCAGTAAGATTCAGAAGACTTTTAAAACCGGATGCTATTCCTACTATTTTTAAAAGAAAATCTACAGAAGAAAGTGCCACAGGAGCTACCATGTCAAAACAACGCAGGGACCATCGGAAGACTGTCCAGGAGATGAGTAAGTCTTTGTGTAAACATAATCGGAGGTGTGTAGTGTTTTAGATTATAAACTATATATTTTACGTGAGTTCATGTTGTTTTACTTTATACACTTTGAGTGTATAAAGCCAATTATCACGGCAGATTATGTTTGTTCGCTGCTAACAAGCTAGCCGAATCAGTAGCACACACACTTTTCTAATAATGTATTTTTAAATTATGTCTGCGCGATCAGGTAACATCTGTAGTTTCTTTTTATTCAGGGAGCGTTTATTAATGAGAGTTTTGGATGATTTACTGTCTTAAACTTATATATCTCAGACGCGACCGGGACTAAGCCGACATAGCTAACACACTAGCCGAGATACAGGCCACGTTAGCTATGTATGTATTTTTAAATTATGTCTGCACGATCAGGTAACATCTGTAGTTTCTTTTTATTCGGGGAGGGTTTATCAATGAGAGTTTTGGATGATTTACTGTCTTAAAATTATATATCGCAGACGCGACCGGGACTAAGCCGACATAGCAGCTAACAAATATTAGCCGAGATACCCGAGCAAACACGTTGCTATGTATGTATTTTTAAATTATGTCTGCGCGATCAGGTAACATCTGTAGTTTCTTTTTATTCGGGGAGGGTTTATTAATGAGAGTTTTGGATGATTTACTGTCTTAAAATTATATATCTCAGACGCGACCGGGACTAAGCCGACATAGCAGCTAACAAATATTAGCCGAGATACCCGAGCAAACACGTTGCTATGTATGTATTTTTAAATTATGTCTGTGCGATCAGGTAACATCTGTAGTTTCTTTTTATTCGGGGAGGGTTTATTAATGAGAGTTTTGGATGATTTACTGTCTTAAAATATATATCTCAGACGCGACCGGGACTAAGCCGACATAGCAGCTAACAAATATTAGCCGAGATACCCGAGCAAACACGTTGCTCTGTATGTATTTTTAAATTATGTCTGCGCGATCAGGTAACATCTGTAGTTTCTTTTTATTCGGGGAGGGTTTATTAATGAGAGTTTTGGATGATTTAGTGTCTTAAAATTATATATCTCAGACGCGATCGGACATGCTCCGCCATTATTATTTAAATGCGCGTTGGAGCGTGCCTTCCCGTTGTCACGTCACTGATGACGTTTTGCGGAAATGCGCAGATTTTTAGGGGCGTATCCCAGAGAAAAAACTACCATAACTTGGAATAAAATTTTAATATATTTATAATTTATTTAGCAAAAACGAACAGAGCTCAATGATATAAGATATATATGTTCTGACAAATGTGCAAATTTCCAACATCACGTCACAATCCCTTTAAAAGACTGAGTTTGTTGTGGCTCCTCGGACTGAAAAAGTCTCTTGGATATGAAACATTTCTACACAAAGAAACAATCCAGAGGACCTGACTGAACTTTGTTGGCAAAGTACGTTCAGCCATTAAAAAGCTAAAAATTAGCACATCTGTAAAATAGACTAAGTTAAAGCCATATTTGTGTTTCCTAAGGTCGATTAGTTGTAGCAGCCATTTTGATTTGGGTTGACTCCAGAAAATAATCAGATGTACTGTATATGTACACACATTTACTTTCTGAGAATTTTAATAAAATCCATCCAGTGGTTCATGAAATATTTTGCTGACAGACACAGTCCGCTCCAATAGTTAATGGCAAAGTATTTAAAACAGATTATATGCCTCTTACTGCTTAAAGTATGTGATGGGAATGACTGTCAGCTGCTACCACACCAAACTTTTGTTCTAAATCTGTAAAATTAATTTAGTCTTAGTTAGGCTGATTGGAAACTCTAAATTGTTTCTAGGTGTGAGTGAGAGAGTGAATGGTTGTTTGTCTTCTTTGTCTCTATGTGTCCCTGTGATGGACTGGAGACCTGTCCAGGGTGTATCCCTCCTCTTGCGCAATTATAGCTGGACATGGGCACCAGTGACCCACACGACCCATAAAGTCAAAGTTTCTTTATTTGTCAGACACACCACATGTGATACATATGGTGGAACGAAATTGTGTACACAGGGTCCCAGCTACATTTTCTGGTCTCTCTTGTAAATGAGTCCCCAAGGCTCAATGGGATTAACCTGTCTAAATAAAGGTTGAATGAATACATCCAATAAGTGGATGGATGGATGGATGGATGGATATTATGGCATTTGAGAGAGTCCCTTAGCTGTGGCAGGTTATTCCCTTCTGATTGTTTTGATAAAACACTTGAGCTATTACAACTCAGCCTGCACACACACAAACACACACACACACACACACACACACACACACACACACACACACACACACACACACACACAAACACACACACAGGGTTTCTTATCAGGATCTAAATGGACACAAATGAACCTGTTTGTGCTTATTGGGATTAGTGCCATGATTTAGCCTAAATGGTTTGTTTTCTCCTGCACCGAGTTCATCGAGGGCGGGAAATGTTTGCCAATAAAGTATTGAAGTTTTAAATCGTCTTGTTTACATCTGGCGAGCTGAAGTCAGAAGAATGACGTGGAAGCACTTTCGGCTGTAGTCTGTGCCACCGGCTGAACTCAGGATCACACGTTAGCACCGCTTCAGACGCTCAGCCTCCTGTAAAACGGTCTGCGCGTCACGTTTTCAAGTGACGCGTGTGTGCGTGTGTTTTGTCTGGTTGTGCTGGAGGACTGAGCGTCAATGCAAATGAAAATAAGGCCTTGGTGCTGTGCTCTCGTGCCAACACAATGAAGACGAAAGCCTCGCTCACAGTTCCTACTTCGCATTTTGCCGCTGGTGCCGCTTCCTTTGCACATGTCCGTCTTCAGGCTGTTCATTAATTTGTTACTTTGACCCCAGTCAAAACTTTTTCTCAATGTTTTTTCTGTTTGTTTTCATCCACAGACGATCGATCGGCCCACATAGGACCACACCCCAAGTGAGCGACAGGAGAGGAGGGGGCATCTGACCGTCTGTCATCTTGGCGCCGTCACAAGGTGGGCTAACATCCTGTGTGGTTGTCATGGTAACAGCCTGCTGGGTTCGGGTTTGTCAGACTCAGTTTCTTGTTGTTGCCACAGTCTTGCAACATCCTCCTGACCTGAGCGCCGAATGGCGCTGTGTGTTTTTCTGAGGCAAATGTTTTACGGAGGGGAAGTCAAATTATGCCTTGCGCTCTACCTGCCACAGGAGCTGAAAAAAGACATTAATCTTACCCCCCCGCACACCCACACACACACCCTCCCTCCCAATGTCTGCAGGTGACAACAACAACACACACCGAGACATAAATGTGCCCAGGTTTACGGGCCAACCACACTCTCTTTCAGTTCTGTGTCTTCTCACACAAATGGCTCTGCAGACATGCTGCCGTTGCACTGACAGCAGGAGTGATTGTGTGGGGAGTAAAGTCAGTTAGCGAGAGGGGGTGAGGCGAGGGGGGGAGGAGGGCATCTGTTTGTGGAAGTGAGAAAGGTGGTCTTGAAAACAGGAGAAACATTTGACAGAGGATGAGGAAAGTCGAGGTCCTTCCACAGTGAGTTAATGTAATAACATAAATTTATTCAGGATCAAACTCCTCCTTTTAATCCTAAATGCCAAAAATGTTTTAAAACAATTCTTATAAAAAAAAAGTTTAGTAGAATCGTCACATATTTGCTTTTATGGGGACGGCTGATCTTTATTTTTCTAACTTTTATTGACAGTAGTTCTAACTTGCTTTAACTTTGTAATCCCTGCAGCAAAGGCTTCTGGGTAATATAGTTAATTGCTTACCCACTACACCTTTAACTACTAGTTGATTGAAGACTTGACTAAAGCCATGTTCACACAAGACTTTTGAACTCTAAGAAGTAAATTTACTCCAGACTTCCTGCAGCATGAAACTGAACAATTAGACCTTGTTTTCCCAACATTTTCACACGTTTTTGTATGAGCTTTCCTAAAAATTGAGAATCGTTAACATTTTTAAAGAAAACACTACAGTTAGGCCTGTCACGATAACAAATTTTACTGGGCGATTAACTGTCTCGGAAATTATTGCGATAAACGATAATATTGTTTGAAATTTGAAAGAGAAAGGAAGGAGTCAGTGAAGCCCACCGTATAGCTCTGCGTATGTCCATACGCAGCTGTACGCACGTACTACGCAGAGGTACAAGCGTACCCCCACAGGGCATGTACGCGCAAAGCTCAATTTTTACGACCGCATACGCGAGGCGCGTTGTCTCACAATAAACTGCCCGGCGCCGGACTGTTTTGTATGTGACACCAATGTATTAAATTCCCCTTCTTCATCCCTGATCTGGCCTTTTCTTTTGTTTTTTTTGCAAAAAGTCAAGTGATTGCTTCCTCCTCCGTTGATTCCATGACTGAAATTATGAGAAATGAACAAATTTGTCACAAGCCAATTAAACTCAGGTCCAGCGTGGCTGTGGGAGGTTCTGGAGATTTCCTGGTGTGCTGGTCTGATGTGTGGGCTGCAGGACCAGCGCTCCCTGTTTTTATTTTTTAGAACTTTTTATTAACATATAAACACAACACCGCTGCGGCTGCAGCTGCCAGCTCGCGCCTTTTTTCTCCCCCGACCCGTCAATCAATTCAGTAGGCGTGTCAGCAAATGACCAATCAGCGACCTCAGTTTGTCCCGTAGGTAAACGCTCTGCGCTGCAGCTGCTCAAATGACGTCAAGAATTTGGTGCGAAAACGCGAGAATGTACGCGAGAATATACGCTGGGGTGTGGGGCTGAACTGTCTGCGTACAGCACGCGCATACGGACACGCGTACGGACGTATGCAGAGCTATACTGGAGCCTTGAAGAGCACCAGAGTTGAGCCTGTTGTCCAGTAGAAAGAGAAAGACACGAAGAAACGATGGAGCCGATAAATGAAAATGAGGTGGATGATTTTAATTTTTCATGCGATTACCGGTAATTGATTTATTGTTTATCGTGACAGGCCAAGTTACAGTGGATCTTTATAAATGGGGAAAGGACAATCATCTATACTGTACTAACATTAAGGAGTTGTTCAGATCTTTTGAAGTTGGGTTCTGATGAACAATTGATATCTTACCTGTTGTAAGCAAACCCCCGACCTACGACCCCATCGACCTGCGAACCACGGGACCTACGAACGTATCATATTTAATAAAAATATGAAATTACTGTATTAAAAAAAAAAAATAAAAAAAAAATTATTATTTTTTTGTGTTTAAATGTTCTTAATTTCATGTGTACATCACTTTGTTGCAGCTGTGGTTGTTTTAAATGCTTTATAAATAATAATTATGATAAAAAATGATCATTTCTGATCATTTTTGTCATGATTGCGCAATAATCGTGCAACTTCCGGTCATAACAGGAAGAAGGTCGGTCATAACAGGAAGAAGGTCGCCAGTCACCGGAGGCCAGCCATCTTAGGGTTAGTCACGGCTACAGGCAGCAAAGTTTGGAAGACTTGTTGATCAGGATTGCCTCATATGGATTAATTACTATCTGGAATCGCTCTGTGAGCTCTGTGGACGTCTCAGGCGGAGAAGCAGCTGCAGAATGATGGCCGATTGGGCCGCACCGCCGCTCCAACACCAGCTCATGGCCTGGCTAGCAGAAGCTAACACAGGCCTCGAGAGCTAACACAGGCCTCGAGCAGCTCCCGTGGTTTGCTCGTCGCGCTGCTCGGCCTGATAACAACAACGCATGGCAACCTAAGATGTCGGCTATGACCATCTCAAAGTAAGAAAATATATTTTTATTTATTCTGTAAATGTGAATAGCAATGTTTAACATTACAGTACACTACTGTACATGCTTAAATGTGTGCGCGCGCTCCGTTAGCATGATAAATAAAGGTTGAATGAATGAATGAATTTAAAAAAAAAATAATTTTCACCCCCTACCTACGAACGGATCGAGCTGCGAACGGTTCTTAGGTCCCAAACTCGTTCGTAGGTCGGGGGTTACCTGTAGATGGCTCTCCAGACAACCTTGGTTTTGGAGAAATATTTACCCTTGACCAGATTAACGAGTTAATTGCTAGTCCATGCTCGTACCATTGGGAAGAAATGCTGGGTGCAGGTCCAGAACCTGATGGAGGGATTCGAAATCATCTGGAAACACCAGAGAGGTAGAAGTCTGTGCTTCTCTCCTGGAAATGTTTACTCTAGACGTGTTCACAAAGCACTTTGATCTGATACTTGGATGTCTTCTGGCCGTCTTGGTGCAATTTCTGAATGGACCAAAGCTCCAACACATCCTCGTGGCTCAGTGATAATAATGTACAACCTTTAAGACTGGAGTTGTTCAGGTCTCTCTTGTAAATGAGTCCCCGAGGCTCAATGGGATTTACCTGTCTAAATAAAGATTGAATGAATGGTGGCAGCAAACCATTGGGATATTGGCTCCGCTCAGGCTAGACACTAGCTTGTTAATCCAGTCTCAATTAAACCATTTCTCTAAACTGAATTTGTTCAATGACCTATTTGCAACAGATGATATGTTTTTTGTTCATGACATTTGCACAGAGCCCTACTTGAAAAGATTTGA
Organism: Garcialebias charrua; assembly: GCA_038048925.1. Classification (NCBI taxonomy): domain Eukaryota; kingdom Metazoa; phylum Chordata; class Actinopteri; order Cyprinodontiformes; family Rivulidae; genus Garcialebias; species Garcialebias charrua. The sequence continues at coordinate 16,166 of JBBPBX010012169.1, read as the reverse complement.
ACTAATGCTATAACACTGAATGAGACCCAGAATTAAGGTGCATTCACACCAGCCTTGTTTAGTCCACTTTAATCAAACTCTAGTCCATTTGCCTAGAAAGTCCGGTTCGTTTGGGGAAGTGTGAATGCAAATCGAACTCTGATACAGACCAAAACAGTGAACTCTGGTCCACCTAAAAACCTAGGTCTTGGTTCGGTTGAAGTGAACTCTGGCATGGTTCGAATGCAGTGAGTGCAAGCGGACCGGAGACCGCTCCGAAAGCAGGAAGTGGACTACAGTGCAGGGCAAACAAACTCGCATTTATCTCATACGGAGCCGTCAGCCACTCGTGCTGAGTCCATCGTTGAAAAATAACAAAACAGAAATCCTAAAGCTGCTTAAAATTTGACGACATTCCGTTTTTTGTTGTTATTTCCAGAAGAAGAAGAATCTTCTTCAGAGGTTTTTGTGTCGCTTCCTTCTCTAGTTCTTGGTGCAGCGCCACCGCAGGCGATGGAGGGAACAGGTTGGCTTGATTGACTCAGTGCAGTGTGAACGGTGAACTGCATCAGCGAACATTATAAACAACTGTTATGAATATTGGTCCCCAATCAATCCGAGTCTACCGGACTATCAGGTGTGAAAACAACCTTAGTAATAATAAGGAACTTTCTTTTATTTAATTATGGTGATTTGTCATGTTTTGTCTGGCGCAGCTGCAGGAGCATCATGGTGTGAGTTGACACGACCAGGTCAGAGCCGTGTGCCTCAGTTGGGCCAGCAGCGCTTTAAACTAACTGCAGGCTGAGAGGTGACACCACTCATCCTGCGCATGCTTGTTGCTTTAATTTGTCCGTTTTTACCTTTCCTCCCTTGTTTGGTCCCCATCAACTTGCCCAGACCCTCCTGCCTTCAGCTGCATCACCTGCAGAAGAAGAGCTGTTCAGACACGTTCACACGTGCACCTTTGATCAGTGAGAGACGCTGCAGTCAGATTTTTTTCACCTTCTAATTTTAGAAGACGTTCTGACGTCTCTCTCAGCTGAACGCTGACTGAAGCTTTAACGTTTTACTGACTTCAGTCTGGGGCTTCCCCAGATGTTAATGACTGTTTGGACAGGGACCATCCTCCCTCTGTTGAAGATGAAGCACACCACAGACTGAGAATCAAGGTGTTTGCTGCTCATTTTTTCCTGCTCATTCATCGTCTGCCCCCCCGGTAACTTTTAGCTACACGTTCTTGTTTGTTGCATCCCCCACCCCCATGTGACTCACTTGGCTGTGGGAGTTTTGTTGTCTCTCCGCTGTTTGCTGTCTTCCCAAACCACATTTGTGCTTTGGCTTTGTAGCTACTGTACATCAGTTTTCATTCTGCTTGCAGTGAGGTTTGTTGGTTTAACTCTCAGGTGATGTGTGGTTCATCGTGTTCAGGTTATCAAAACGAATAAAGACGCAGTTTTAGAAGTAAACTTGAACAAAAATGCCTGGTGCTAAACCAGAATGGTTTGAAGTAACTTTTGAAAATGAGCCACACGTCTAAGTAAAAAATTATTTGAACTTAGGGTTCAGAAGATAAAAAGCAAACATTATCTGAGTGTAAAAAAGCTAAGTCTGGTCCTCTGGACATTCAAAAAACAAAACAAACAAAAAATTGTAGAAACGTTTCGTCTTTCGTCCAAAAGACTTCCTCAGTCTGAGATGTTGTATTCAGCTCAGTCTTATAAATAGCACCCTCTCACAAGCCATTTTCGCACTGCACGGCCCTCAACGGCCCGCCCCGCCCCGCCTTCTAACCCGGGTTTGTGTGGTTCGCATTTGCCTTTTCGGGCCGGCGTCAGCTCTTGTTTTGGAACCATCTCGATGCAGGTTCTTATCGGGCTGAGCTCCCGGGCCCAGTTTGAAGTCATGTACTGCTCACATTTGATTTGTTGTTTGCAGCAGGGGCGGGACTCGTTCTAACAACAACCTCAGTGCGAGGGCTGAATTTCATTAAAATTTAACTACAGAAACCCCTAAAAATTGTTAGCTGAAGTAGTGTTTCTGAGTTAAATTTTTGTTAATAACTGATTACAAAATCAGCTTATGTTAGAACGTAAATAACACGAAGCGCGCACCCATTTCCGCCTTTCAGCGCGACCTGAATGTCAATAAAATATAACTAATATTGTCTACCTCTTGCGCGCAGCCACGGTTTTAAAATATAACTAATAATCTCTAACTCCTACGCATAGCCAGAATGTTACGAGTGGGGATTCCTTTATAGGTAAAGTGGACTCCTGAAAAAACCAATTGGATAAAAACAAAGAAGGAGTTTGTGTGATCCTAGGAGCTATGCTATCAGGGGCTTCATGCCCCTAGTAGGGTCACCCAAGGCAGACGGTCCTAGGTGAGGGACCAGACAAAGTGCAGCCCAAAAACCCCTTATGATGAGTAAAATAAATGGACTAAGTTTTCCCTCGCCCGGACGCGGGTCACCGGGGCCCCACTCTGGAGCCAGGCCCGGAGGTGGGGCACGCTGGCGAGCGCCTGGTGGCCGGGCTTTTACCCATGGAGCCCGGCCGGGCACAGCCCGAAGAGGAGACGTGGGTCCCCCTTCCCATGGGCTCACCACCTGTGGGAGGGGCCAAAGGGGTCGGGTGCAATGTGAGATGGGTGGTGGCCGAGGGCGGGGACCCTGGCGGTCTGATCCTCGGCTACAGAAGCTGGCCATTGGGACATGGAATGTCACCTCTCTGGTGGGGAAGGAGCCTGAGCTAGTGTGTGAGGTTGAGAGGTTCCGACTAGAAATAGTCGGACTCACCTCAACGCATGGCTCTGGCTCTGGAACCAGTTTCCTTGAGAGGGGTTGGACACTCTTCCACTCTGGAGTTGCCCCTGGTGAGAGGCGCCGAGCAGGAGTGGGCATACTGGTTGCCCCCCATCTTGGTGCCTGTACGTTGGGGTTCACCCCGGTGAACGAGAGGGTAGCCTCCCTTCGCCTACGTGTGGGGGGACGGGCTCTGACTGTTGTTTGTGCCTATGCACCAAACGGCAGCTCAGACTACCCACCCTTTTTGGAGTCCTTGGAGGGGGTATTGGAGAGTGCGCCTCCTGGGGACTCCCTTGTTCTACTGGGGGACTTCAACGCTCACGTGGGCAATGACAGTGAGACCTGGAGGGGTGTGGTTGGGAGGAACGGCCCCCCTGATCTGAACCCGAGTGGTGTTCTGTTGTTGGACTTCTGTGCTCGTCATGGATTGTCCATAACGAACACCATGTTTAGGCATAAGGGTGTCCATATGTGCTCTTGGCACCAGGACACCCTAGGTCGTAGTTCGATGATCGACTTTGTTGTCGTCTCATCTGATCTGCGGCCGCATGTCTTGGACACTCGGGTGAAGAGAGGGGCGGAGCTGTCAACTGACCACTACCTGGTGGTGAGTTGGCTCCGATGGTGGGGGAGGATGCCGGTCAGACCTGGCAGACCCAAACGTATTGTGAGGGTCTGCTGGGAACGTCTGGCAGAGTCTCCCGTAAGACGGAGCTTTAACTCCCACCTCCGGGAGAGCTTTGAACACGTTCCGAGGGAGGCGGGGGACATTGAGTCCGAGTGGGCCGTGTTTCGCGCCTCTATTGTCGAGGCAGCTTATCGGAGTTGTGGCCGCAAGGTTGTTGGTGCCTGTCGTGGTGGCAACCCTCGAACCCGGTGGTGGACACCGGCGGTGAGGGATGCTGTCAGGCTGAAGAAGGAGTCCTATTGGGCCTTTTTGGCTTGTGGGACCCCGGAAGCAGCTGATAGGTACCGGCAGTCCAAGCGGCATGCGGCTCGGGTGGTTGCTGAGGCAAAAACTCGGGCGTGGGAGGAGTTCGGAGAGGCCATGGAGAATGACTTCCGTACGGCTTCGAGGCGATTCTGGTCCACCATCCGGCGTCTCAGGGGGGGAAAGCGGTACGCGACCAACACCATTTATGGTGGGGGTGGCGTGCTGTTGACCTCAACTCGGGATGTTGTGAGTCGGTGGGCGGAATACTTCGAAGACCTCCTCAATCCTACTGGCACGTCTTCCACTGAGGAAGCGGAGCCTGGGGACTTTGGGTCGGGTTCTCCGATCTCTGGTGCTGAGGTCGCCGAGGTGGTTAAAAAGCTCCGCGGTGGCAAGGCTCCGGGGGTGGATGAGATTCGTCCTGAGTTCCTTAGGGCTCTGGATGTTGTGGGGTTGTGTTGGCTTACGCGACTCTGCAATATCGCGTGGACATCGGGGGCAGTTCCCTTGGATTGGCAGACTGGGGTGGTGGTTCCCCTATTCAAAAAGGGGGACCGTAGGGTGTGTTCCAACTATAGGGGGATCACACTCTTAAGCCTCCCTGGTAAGGTCTATTCAGGGGTTCTGGAGAGGAGGGTCCGTCGGATAGTCGAACCTCGGATTCAGGAGGAGCAGTGTGGTTTTCGTGCTGGTCGTGGAACACTGGACCAGCTCTACACCCTCAACAGGGTCCTGGAGGGTGCGTGGGAGTTTGCCCAACCAGTTTACATGTGCTTTGTAGACTTGGAAAAGGCATTCGACCGCGTCCCTCGGGGGGTTCTGTGGCGGGTACTCCGGGAGTATGGGGTACCAGGCCCTTTGATATGGGCTGTTAGGTCCCTGTACGACCGGTGTCAGAGCTTGGTCCGCATCGCTGGCAGTAAGTCAGGCTCGTTTCCGGTGAGAGTTGGACTCCGCCAAGGTTGCCCTTTGTCACCGATTCTGTTTATAACTTTTATGGACAGAATTTCTAGGCGCAGCCAAGGTGTTGAGAGGATCCGTTTTGGTGGCCTTAGAATCGCTTCTCTGTTTTTTGCAGATGATGTGGTCCTATTGGCTTCATCAGCTCGTGATCTACAGCTTTCGCTGGAGCGGTTTGCAGCTGAATGTGATGCGGCCGGGATGAGGATCAGTTCCTCCAAATCCGAGGCCATGGTCTTGAGCCGGAAAAGGGTAGCGTGCCCTCTCCGGGTCGGGGAGGAGGTCCTTACCCAAGTGGAGGAGTTTAAGTATCTCGGGATCTTGTTCACGAATGAGGGAAAACTGGAGCGTGAGATCGATAGGCGGATAGGTGCAGCGTCCGCAGTGAAGCGGGCGCTGTACCGGTCTGTCGTGGTGAAGAGAGAGCTGAGTCAAAAGGCAAAGCTCTCAATTTACCGATCGATCTACGTTCCCACCCTCATCTATGGTCATGAGCTTTGGGTTATGACCGAAAGAACAAGATCTCGGATACAAGCGGCTGAAATGAGTTTTCTCCGCAGGGTGGCTGGACTCTCCCTTAGAGATAGGGTGAGAAGCTCAGTCATCCGGGAGGGACTCGGAGTAGAGCCGCTGCTTCTCCACATCGAGAGGAGCCAGTTGAGGTGGCTCGGGCATCTGGTTAGGATGCCTCCTGGACGCCTCCCTGGTGAGGTGTTCCGGGCATGTCCCACCGGGAGGAGACCCAGAGGAAGACCCAGGATACGCTGGAGGGACTATGTTTCTCGGCTGGCCTGGGAACGCCTTGGGATTCCCCCAGAGGAGCTGCTCCAAGTGGCTGGGGAGAGGGAAGTCTGGGCCTCCCTACTTAGGCTGCTACCCCCGCGACCCGACCCCGGATAAGCGGAAGAAAATGGATGGATGGATGGATGTGAACTTCATCGTTGTCTTTTACAAAATATTTTGAAATACCAGTTTTTGCTTTATGATTCTTCAGAACACTATTCATTACTCGCCATGTTGCTTTCATATCACCATTACTTTTATCTAATAATTTACTATAATATTCTTTCTTATGTTTCCTTATAATCCCTACTAATTTATTTTTATACTTTTTATATTTTTCTTCAGCGTTCTGAGTTCGCAATTTCAAGAAACATGAATACAAATAATTCTTTTTTTACAAGCATTTCTCAACCCTTTTGTCATCCATGGTTGGTCAACGATATTTCTCTTTGTATGATTTGTTTGCACACAATTCTTTTCATACAGAGCTTCCAAGATATTCATAAACTCATCATATGATCTGTTCACATCATCAACATACACATCATTCCAGTCTTGTTTATCTAGATCCTCTTTCAATTTTTCCAAAACTTTTTTTGATGTGTTTATGATCTTTTTCTTCTTTGTAACTGCTTTTGTGATGCTTTGATCATTTTTATAGATTGTGAAAACTGGTAAATGATCACTTAAGTCGGTCGTTAAAATACCACCTATCACATCCCCATTTGTTATATTTGTGAAAATATTATCAATTATTGTGGCACTATGAGTTGTAATTCTTGTTGGCTTTGATATCAACGGATACATATTTAAACTGTACATTGAGTTTATAAATATACTGATGTTATTTGAATCTGTTTTATTTCCCATATCAATGTTAAAGTCTCCACACAAAAAAACTTTTTTATTAAAACTCTTCTCCAATAGCTCCAAGATTTTATCAGTGAATATTTCTATATTTGATCCTGGTGATCTATATACACAACTTATTATTATGTTTTTATCGTTTTTGTTTATTATTTCTATTGTTATCATTTCCATAATATTATCAACTATTATTGACATTTCACTATTTAATTTACATTTTATTTCATTATTGACAAATAGAGCGACTCCACCACCTCTTTTATTATTTCTGTTCATATGAAATAATTCATACCCTTCGATGTGAATATTATTTGTGTTTTCATCATTTAGCCATGTCTCTGACAGTGCTATTATCGTAAAAGTTCTATTTAACTGTTTTAAGTAATCTGTTATTTTGGATATATTTGCATTTATACTTCTGCTATTAAAGTGAATAATAGAGAGAACCCCATTTGTTATATTGATGTCATTAAACTGCTCTTCATTATAATATTCACTATCTTTTATTACAGGAATTTTTTTTGCATCAGTTACATCTTCAACATTATATATTTTAGGTTCTGTGTCTTCGGATGTTGTCATGTTCTAATGTATTTGTTCATTTCACTGTATATTATGTCCATTTTGTGTGTAAGTTGTTTCATTGATTAGTGATTAGTCATCTCCTGAGTTCCTCCAAGTTTTTCCAGATCCTTCAGCTCTTTTATAATTTTAGGCTGAGCTAGAATATCATTACAAACCCTTAATAAAACTGTGTCAGTGCTATGTAATTGATTAAAACCAGACTGAAAGATCTCAAAAATTCCATTCTCATTCAAAATGGAGGCCCTTCAGAAGGATTAATGCTCACAAAGCAACATCCTGGGGAGGGTGCTGAGGGACTGTGCCGATCAGCTCTGCGAGGTGCTGACTGATATCTTTAAAGCTCCACTGACATCATCTTTTAACTTTCCATAAAATGGCACAACATATATATATATATTAAGATTGACCTCTGATCGTTTTTGCTAAAACAATGTTAAATTAATTAGAATTCCTCTCAAAAACAGTTTAAAATTAGCGCCATTTTTTTAACACGATAAATAGGGATTTCGCCGTCGCAGGATGATGACGTCATAACAAGAATTTTCTCTACTGCGCAGCTTGAAAACAATGGAGGAGCTACAAACTCGATCCGTCCAATTTAGCCATTTAAAAGTTAATTTTTTAGCGGATTGTCTTCAGAGAAGCCAAAGTTATTTCCAGTAAACAGCAGGTTATAATGTTTTTCAGCTCCTGCTGGTTTTTGGAGACCTTCACTTCATGAGGTGAGCTGCTGTGTGGAGTTACATGAGCTGCATGTGGACGAGGCAGAAGTAATTCTACAACATGTACATCGTCTCCACAGCACTGAAATGGTAATATATTAGTTAATGTTTCTAATAATTATTCAACATTATTAGTTATTAGTTTGTGTACAAAACAATTTGCACAGGCTCCTGCAGCTGTTGATTATTTTGCTTCAATTTGTCAGCTTTGTTATTTAATCCAGTCAACATGTTTACAATACTTCATATTTATTTTTCTATTTAATTTGGACATCACTTGGTGTTATAGTGGTGTATCATTAAAAGGATGGAAATACTGTACATGACATTAGTTTGACCCATTGTCTTAATATACAGTATACTGCATACTTGTAATATATACTGTGTGTGTCTCAGGAGTGATTTGTGACAAAAAGGTGTCAGCAAAGGTCAAAGGAAAAGTTTACAAGACAGTGGTGAGACCAGCTATGTTGTATGGTCTGGAGACAGTGGCATTGACAAAAAGACAGGAGAAAGAACTGGAAGTAGCAGAAATGAAGATGCTGAGGTTCTCCTTAGGAGTGACAAGGATGGATAAGATCAGGAATGAGATCATCAGAGGTACAGCACATGTTGAACAACTGGGAGATAAAGTTAGGGAGGCCAGACTGAGATGGTTTGGACATGTCCAGAGGAGGGACAGTGGGTATATTGGTAGAAGGATGTTAGAAATGCAGCTGCCAGGAAAAAGACAAAGAGGGAGACCAAAGAGGAGATATATGGATGCAGTTAGAGAGGACATGGAGGTAGTTGGAGTGAGGACAGAGGATGCAGAGGACAGAGTGAGGTGGAGGAGGATGACTCGCTGTGGCGACCCCTGAAAAGGGAAAAGCCGAAAGAAGAAGAAGAAGAAGAAGAAGAAGAAGAAGTGTCTGTGTGTTTTATCATCAATTCACAGAAATATCTTCACCTGAAGAGTGGACACAGGTGGCGGTTCTGTGAAGAAGCTGGAAGCACCTGTTGTGAGGCTGAGGAGTTCTGGCGTGGGTCACGGCCAAACAGTGACTCTGAGTTTACTGGCCTGTTGTTTTGTGTACTTGAATAAAGCGTTGGCTGAAGCAGAACGTCTGGTGCTTGAGTGACCGCGACAACGTTACACCAGAAATACTACAGAAATACTACAACTTGCCAGAGCATTGACATGAAAATGAATCAATGAAAATATAAATTTAATATTTTTTCTGACAGTTCAAATGAACATATTGTTTGAAAAAAAGGATAACAATGAACCAAGTGTTTATGTAGTTATGTGTAAATAAAGTTACAGTAGTACACTATATTATCTGTTAGTGTTGAGTTATTCTTTGTGAGAATATTTGTGTATCTGTTTTAATTTCATTCGT
>JBBPBX010012168.1:40144-54540 GCA_038048925.1 Garcialebias charrua | reverse complement strand
ATATATATATATATATATATATATATATATGTATGTGTGTATATATATGTGTGTGTATATATATATATATATATATATATATATATATATATATATATATATATATATATATATATATATATATATATATATATATATATATATATATATATATATTTTCTCTCTCTTTTGTTTTCTATTGTTTATTGTTTGATTGTTTATTGTTTAAGGAAATTCTACCATTACTGTTCATTGTTCTTTAGTTTTAGCAGGTCGCTTTCGTAAATGAGCCCATGAGGTTCAAAAGATTTACCTGACTAAATAAAGGTTGAATGAATGTAGGTAAAACTAAATGTTGAACAACCCATTAAAATACACCAGAATGCAGGAAATGGCATCTATTTTATTCAAAATTTTCTGGGAGGACCCCCACAGGTCACCTAGCCGGGGGAAAGGGGGGTGCCGTCTGGGTTGCTTGCCCAGTGTGCCAAATAGGCTAGGACCGCCACTGCCACTGAGCTACCACACCTCTCTGTGTGGAGCAGAGAGCTGCTATCTAGGGTGCCCGGGGAAGCAGATGGTGGGGCTTAAGGGCCTTGCTCAAGGGCCCAGAGTGTAGCAGATGGTGGAGACAGGTGTAACTGCTTCACTTATCCCACCCACATTCTTTATGTTGTCGGTACTGAGGCTTGAACTAGAGATCTTCCGATCAAAAGCTCACCTTCTTAACCTCTGCACCAATACAGATACTATCCCGATAAAAACATCATTATTTATTTTATATGAGGCTGTCTCCTCTCTACAGGCAAGTACAATTTGTACAAACATATGCATACATGTCCAAAAATGCAACTTGAGGTAAGTTTTAATGTTGGATAAGTTTCAAAGTTAGAATTAAATCCTGCTAACACAAAGCATGTTTTTATTCCTAGCTTTAAAGTCAGTGTCAGTCAGAGTCAAGAGTTTTATTGTCATACACACCACATGTGGTACATGTGGTGGAATGAGATTATGTACACAGAATCCCACATCCCACAATAAAATGTAAAAGAAAAACAGTAATAAGTTCTAAGATATGAACTAAGAAAAACATCAACTAAATGTACACCAAGCACTAATAGCATAAAAACAATATGTTGAAGTGAATATTAAAGTGGATATTGGGGGAGTGGTGGCGCAGTGGTTAGAAACGGTGGGCCTGTGATCGTAAGATCGCCGGTTCAAGTCCCGGTACCGACAACATAAAAAAAATGTGGGTGGAAAAAGGTGAAACACTCATATCTGCCTCCACCCTCATTCGCCTCACTCTGGGCCCCTGAGCAGGGCCCTTAACCCCCACCATCTGCCCCTAAACAGGTCTCTCTTGAAAATGAGTTATCGTGGCTCAATGAGACTACCTGTATAAATAAAGGGTAAATGAAAAAAAAAAAATTAAAGTGATTAAATGGCTTCAAACATCTGCTAAGTTCAAGGCAAAAACCAACACAGACGTGTTCCTGTTTTTAGTATTTTAAATTGCTTTACAACGTAGCAGTTTTTATTTTTATAATTTTCTTTTTTTAACAGTTCATATGCTTTTTTATAGGGGTGCACTGATAAATCAGCCGGCCGATTTATTGGCCCCCAATGTCCTTAATTTGGGGAAATCGGCCGATACTTGCATGAGAAACCAATTTTACAGATTTTTGTTTTTTTGTTTTAACAATTGTCTTGAAACAGCATCTGCCGACACATTGGATCAATCTCTCTGGCATTCTTTGATCGGCTTTGTTACGTAGTGAGGGTGGAGGGTCTGGGATTTGGCCTTGTGGGTCATTGGGGCTGGTGTGGGAGGAGGTCAGGGTTTTGGGTGCCGGGGGGTTGGGGCTGTTTGGACGGGGAGGACCCTGCCTTCAACCTGGGGAGGACCGGGGGGTTCTGGGGGATGTCTGCTAGGGGCAGCATGCGGGCCCCCGGGTGGTCTGTGGTGGCGGTCATGGATCACCGATCGGCGATCCGGCTGTGCTGGGGTGGTTTCGGGGTGGGCGCCCGGGGCGTGTTGTCCCCAGGCTTAGGCCTGGTGGGGGTCGGGGATCTTGGGCTCTGGCGGGCGGGTCGCCGGGCTATGGGCTGGCTTGCGCTCTGGTGCCCGGCTCTGGTCGGGGGCCCTCGGCTCGCTGGTGGGTTGGGGGTTCGTGTGCTGGGGGGCTGGGTGTCTGGGAGCGTGACTGGTGGTCCATGGGAGGGGGCAGGTTGGCCCAGCCTGGGTGTCTAGTGTGTTATGTGTTCTGAAAGTTGTTAGTATGAAGGGTGGGTGTAGTATTTCTTCTGGGGTGGGGACTGGGTGGATGTCCTTGATGAAGGTCTAGGACTATGCATGGCCGGTGGACGGGCCCTTTTCTATGGTAGGGATAACAAACCCAACAAGAATTACAACACATAGTTGTACAATAATGGATAACATTTTTACCAATATAACAGATAATAATGTATTAAGTGGTATTTTGATGACTGATCTAAGTGATCATTTACCAGTTTTTACAATTTACAATAAAGATGATATAATTACAAAAATAACTATAGAGAAGAAAACAATAACACATGAAGTAAAGCATTAAATAGACTAAAAAATGATCTACAAAAACAAAATTGGAGTGGTGTGTATGTTAAAGATGTGAACAAAGCATATGATGAGTTTATGAACATTTTAAATGTTTTGTATAAGAAAAATTGTGTACAAAAAATATGCTAATAAAAGGTACTGTTGATCAACCAACCATGAATGACAACAGGATTGAGAAACGCATGCAAAAAAAACTATTTGTATTTTTGTTTTTTGATATATAGAACTCATGAGGCTGAAAACAAATACAAAAAGTACAAAAATAAATTGGTTGGAATTATAAAGAAGCAAAAGAGGGAATATTATAGTGAACTACTAAAGAAAACAAATGGTAAAATGAAAGCAACATGGCGAGTTATAGTGTTTTAAATATACACAAAAATAAAACTAGGTTGTCACGGAATTTTGTGAAAAGTGGTGATGAAATACATGATAACAATGAAATTGTTAATGAATTTAACAACTATTTTGTGAATGTGGGATCAAACCTTGCAAAAACAATTCCAAAAGTTGATAAAAATGTGAGCTACTTAATTAAAGGTAATAAAAATACTGTTTCTACATGAAACTGATAAAGATGAAATACTAATGGTAACAAAAAATTTTGCTGACAAAAGATCTAAGGACTGGTATGATATGGATATGTTGGTTGTAAAAGACATAATGTATCATGTTATTGAACCGTTTACATATACAGTATATGTAATTCGTCTTTTTCAACAGGTATTTTCCCTGATAATATGAAAGTAGCTAAGGTTGTCCTTATTTTTTTAAAATGGTGATAATCTGTATTCAATAATTATAGACCAATATCTTTGTTGCCACAATTCTCTAAAATCCTTGAAAGATTATTTGCGATCAGATTAGACAAATTTCTTGACGATCATAACATTTTAAAGGTGTAGTCTACAGTTTCTGTAGAACGAAGCACTTAGAAAATTTTCAACAGGGAAAGCATTCTGATCCCTCCCCCTCAGAGCCATATATGGCTCTGCTCCCCCTTGCTCTGCTGAAATTCAAATTCAAGCTCTGTTTTTATTGGCTGGTTAAAAACTCTGTTTTTATTGGCTGGTTAATGGCGGGTCACTGTGGCTTTTTAGAAATGCTTTTAGTAACACCTGGAGAAGCAAGGGGACTATAGTTTTTTCAAAGATTACTTTGTCTAACATAAGTCTGTCAGGAGATAGTGACAGAGTGAAGAAATATGTTAAAAATATATTTTTAGAAAACTTACAGACTGCACTACAGAAACTGCAGACTGCACCTTTAAGTAACAGTCAATATGGTTTTAGATCAAAAACTTCTACTTTCATGGCTCTTATAGACTTGGCTGAACAAATTTCCACAGCTAGTGATCAAAAACAACATTGTGTAAGTTTATTTGTCAATTAAAAAAAAGCCTTTGACACAGTTTATCACACCATTCTCCCCTATAAGTTGAACAAATATGGTATTGGAGGACAGGCTTTGAAGTGGGTATCTAGCTATTTGGAGGATAGAAGGCAGTTTGTACAAATAGCCAATACACGATCAAACCTGTGCAAAATCACATGTGGAGTTCCACAAGGCTCTATAATACATAGTTCCCATGTGACGTCACATCTGTGTTACTTCCGGGTGGACCCTCATTTCAAAAGGCGGCGCGCTGCCTCTCGACATGAGGCTGACAGCGCAGTCTATGGATGTTCATTTTTCACGTTTTTTTTTTTGTTAATTTCTAATTAATTGCAATGGTTACTTCGTGTTGTGTCAGTGGGTGTTCCAGTCGGGTAGACGTTTGGGCAACGCGCAGGTTTCACTCAATCAAAAAAAAGTAAACATGAAGGATTTATCTCATCGTAGAAGCTCACAGCTGAGCAGCCTGCAGCCCCAACTCTGCTTGGATCTGCTCTGAAGACATCTGCTTTTGGCCGGTAAACAAAATATTCTACATAAATCATTTTGTGAAACAATGTTAGAGTACAACTGTCTGTGTGTTAGAGCTGGGTTTTTTTTTTCATTAGCAATACCGTCTTGCATGCTGTGGTTAGCTTAGCATCTCGCTAACGCAACAATGGCCTCTTCACGGTCCAGCCGGTCTACCGGGACCGGTGGGGGAGACCGCCCCAGTGGGAGGAGGACGGGAGCCAAGTCGTGCGGGCGACGCGTCGGTCCCATGGGATGTGCCCCCGCAACTGCGACGGTTCCACGCCGTCTGACCTGAGCTCGACGGACCCTCGGCTCCAGTGCTAACTCTATGCTAACCTCCAACACGGTAACACTCAAAAGTGCTGGTTCTGGTCCGTGTTCAGCTTGGACTGTTTGTGCTGGCTGTGTGTTATTTTAGTTAAACCTTTATTTAGCTGGTTAGATATGATTGAGACAGTTTACACATCTTTTTTGGATTTAAAGCTGTGAAGCCGGTGTGCGCTCCTTGTAGTAATTAAATAATTAATGATATCAGAGTAACTTGTGACTAGTTGTCCGATTCGTCTGCCATGATTTCTTTCTCAAACTCATTTAACTCCGACCACTGCCATTTTCTCTTGTTCCTTGGTGAAGCTGTGGTAGCTCGTGTTTTTGTCCGTATAATTTGCTCTGGTTGTTCGTGTCTGAGCTCGACGGACCCTCCGCTCCAGTGCTAACTCTATGCTAACCTCCAACACGGTAACACTCAAAAGTGCTGGTTCTGGTCCGTGTTCAGCTTGGACTGTTTGTGCTGGCTGTGTGTTATTTTAGTTAAACCTTTTTTTAGCTGGTTAGATATGATTGAGACAGTTTACACATCTTTTTTGGATTTAAAGCTGTGAAGCCGGTGTGCGCTCCTTGTAGTAATTAAATAATTAATGATATCGGAGTAACTACTTTGTGACAAGTTGTCTGATTCGTCTGCCATGATTTCTTTCTCAAACTCATTTAACTCCGACCATTTTGCTCTTGTTCCTTGGTGAAGCTGTGGTAGCTCGTGTTTTTGCTCTGGTTGTTCGCGTCTGCTTGTTCGCCATCTTGCCTTTCATCTTGCCTTTCTGCCTTTAGATATGGTGCAAAACCGGTATTGTGCAATACTGGGGGCGTGTCTGGGAACTATGTATAGGACCTAAGCTGTTTATTTTATATGTAAATGATTTGGTAAAGGTGTCTGCATATCTACGGTGTGTTCTTTTTGCTGATGATGCCACCTTTTGTATTGGTAGTGATTTAAAAAAAAATGTTTGAGTTGCTAAAAAAGGAGATTGTTAAATTACAAACTTGGTTTAGATTAAACAAGTTATCATTAAACTTAGACAAAACTAATTACATGTTATTTCATAATAAAAAAGCTGATAATTTTTCTATCACAATTGATGATGTCAAGCTAAGTACATGTAGAGTGGATGAGGTGAAGTTCTTGGGTGTAATTGTTGATGACAAAATGTTGTGGAAACAGCATATAAATTATGTTAAAATTATGTTATCTAAATCTATTACAGTGTTGTATGAACTAAAGGACTTGTTGAATGATAGGGCTCTTTATTTGCTGTAATTTGCTGTATAATACAACCTTTGTTCCATACTTAATTTACTGTCTGGACGTTTGGGGAAAAGCCTGTTAAACTATAACAAACTCTATTTTTATTTTACAGAAAACAGCGGTGAGAATTATTTCTAGAAAACCTTATTGTTATCTGTTACGACTGGAAACAGCCAAAACATATTTAGTGGACACTGGACACAGAAGAAGTTTTAACAAAAAATTTATTAAACTGAAAATAAGAGCCTCCAGGTTGACGAGGTCCTCCCTGGCTTCTCCCACTAGGCCTGGAGTGTCTTCTCCTGGATCAGTGTCCAAAGAAAGGAAACTTAAATAATGAAAAGTTCAGAGAAATGGTGGACCGATGAGTCTGGCCAAAATGAATAAAACGCCACCCGGGCAAACCCAACCCCAATACGAGGCCGTCGTGTCTCCCCAGGCGACGATCTGCCTTACCAAAAAAAATCTCTCTAACAAACAAAAAGCGAAAATAGGACTACCAGCACTCACCAAGTCATCAAAGTACAAAAAAAGAAAAGAAAAAGGTAACAGTTCCTCACTGTTAACCTCAGCTGTCCCCCTCCTGGACAGCTGCACAGACACGGCCCTCAGCATCTCTAATAATGAATCAATCAGGTCTCACTGGCACAGGCCCACACCTCCAAGTCTAGGCCAGAGTTTCAACTAGCACTTAAAGGAGAAATGAAAAGTGTTTTAAAGCTAATAGTAGTCTAATGAAAAGCATAAAATAAGCTTGTTGAGAAATTTTCACAAGTCAAAAATGTCATCCTAACTCAAATTTAGACTTTGCAAAGTGAAAAAATTCTCATCTGGTGTTTTTGACCCCCCTCCTCCTGCCTGCTCTCCGTCCCCTGAATATGACGTAGGCAGTGCAACGAGTCGTCCCTCATACAGTAATATTAGTGTGTGTATCTAGTTGTGGACAAAAAGGTTTCAGTGTGTAGCAATTATGGATGCAGCAAAAAAAATCTATTTTTTAAAGAATCAAGATTCTTAGTCCTGGCGATTCAGAATCTATTCTAAAAGCCCCAAAATCGATTTTAAAACTTTTTAAAAATTTTATATTGTATTTTTACCGCTCCTGTGCATTCGGCCGCTGTAGAATTTTGGCCGTGTAGGGCCACCGTAGTTAGTTAGCCAGGCAGCTCCCAATAGAGCCTGCTAGCAAGGAGGGAGACAGCATGTTTCAACTTGCTCCTTCATCTTTAAAAATCATTTTAGATCCTACTATGTTCTGGGGAAGACAGAGCTTAACAAGACATTGGTAACTGTTTCAGGACATTTTCAACACCCCCACTTCCACGTTAGCATACGGCGCTAGCATGCTAACGTTAGCATACGGCGCTAGCATGCTAACGTTAGCATGCGGCGGCTAACGCACGGCTATTCGTATTTCCAGGATAGAAATGCCCATTAATGCACTAAATCACCAAACTGTTTTTGACAAACTAAAGTGATATCCTTCAGATTCAAAAAAGTCTTCTGCTTCCATTTTAAATGACAGACAAGAGGACAGTAATGATGGGTTTATAGCTTCAGTGTTATTGTAAGATAGCAAAGGAGGTCTTAATTGTGTCATAAAAGTGCGTCCAGAAAATTACTACAGAAATCACTGCACTTCGGCATGTAGCAGGAAAAATGTAAAAAAACTATTTCTTTAAGCTACTGACTTGAAAAAAGCATACTAAGTATGTTTATGTGTGTTGTTTACTATATGAAATTCTTGTTGTATCGATTTTTTCAGATTTGATTACATTTCTCCTTTAAGGTGCCTCAACCCACACATAACTCTAATTGAAACAAATAGAGTCGCTCTAAGAGCTCAAACAGCTCAACTACTACTCCCCCAAGAGCAAACTCATAAACAAACAGGGAGGAAGGAGGTCTCCCAGTGTCTGTACACAACACCACGGCTGTCACTCAGCACTCAGGTTTGCCTGTAGTGTATCTTCAGCATGTTCCAAACGAACCTCAGCTGACTTGTTTTTCTCACACCAACCTCTACTTGATCAACAAGCCAATTCTTGTTTGTATCAAGCCTCCACCACTGCTCTCAACTCTAGTAAGCACTAGAGATACCACATGAGCAACCTTTGCTCCACATGTGTTGTTTAGTCAGCACCAAAGTTTCAGAGCCTTAGCTTAACACAAAGTGGACAGGGTGGTTGGAGGACACTCCTGAACACACACATACATGCAACACTACAGCTGCCTTAATCAAACTTGATTTACCTTCAAAAGGATCTCAAGTTGTTCCAACAAGCCCCTGCTTGCGTCCACCAACCATAGCTGGCAATCTCAAACCTCCACAGTCTGTAGAGCTCAGCCCAGAGTATTTAAAAGGCAGAAAATCAACAGGTGTTTCAGCAGTTAATCAAGCCTGATTAGGCTGAGTAAAAAAAAAGGTGCTGCAGCAGGCTGCTGGTGCTTTTAGCAGACTGTAGCCAACCTAAACAAAATAATGATTTTTTAAAACTGTCTCACCCCCAAGGTACATATCATCCATCAAATACAGTATATTATTTAAACAACTGAAAGTACTGAAGTTTTATGATTTGATGGACTATAATATTTTGTTAGTAATGTATAGGGCTCATAAGAATATGCTACCTTCAAATGTTCAAATGCGTTTCGTTAAGAGAGAAAGCTGCTAGAGTCTAAAGGGAACAGAAATTTTTGCAAAGCCAAGGTATACGACTAGTGTGAAAGGACGGTTTATTTCAATAAAGGGAGTGGAATAATGGAATGTTTTGGGAAATGATGCTAAAGATGCTAAATCACATGTGGAGTTAAATTTTAAAAAACGTATCAAATCTAAACTATCAAATCTAAACTGTTAACAAAATATTAAGCTTTTAGTAATGCATCAAATGTACTTATCGTTGATTGTGAAAGTTACTCTTTTCATCTGTTATTTCTGGAAGATTTTTGTTTGAATTGATTGTTAGAAATAGTTTTGTTTTTGAAAAAAGGGACAGACATAATAAGAATTCTTCTTTCTGCCACCTTTCATTTTATGTATTCTTTCTTTCACATATTTATGAAATGTTTTTTTTTCATTATTTTTATGTTTTAATGTAAATTGATTAAATTAAAAAACAAACAAACATGTGGAGACGATTCAGCAGACACAAACATGCTTCATGGATTGGAAATCTCGGCAGGTTGGATCGGAAAAATCCACTAGGTAAATTATGCTGGTTTAGGAGGTCGAAACTGATACTGGATGTGCCCCATCCTTCAATAAAACACAATTAGTTCATCTGCATGAGAGATCTGTTAAAGGGGACCACAGATAGGTTTTTAAAAAATTTATGGTATGTCAGTGGGGTTTTAAATTTTTTTTATGGTATGTCTGTGGGCTATCCAGACAATGTTCATTCAATTTAATACACAAAATAATTCTTAGATAATCAATTATACCCTTTTTAATTCTGCCATTTTTAACTTTTGTTTTGAACGACTGGTTTATGATGAGCTCTCATGGCCACGCCCTTCAAAGATCTGTTTACATTAACTACGCCCTCTGTAACAGCCAGTATCTCTAATCTGTTGTTGTTTTAAAATTAGCTCTTTTTTTATTACTCATTTGACTTACTGTTAGTGCTAGCTTAAGATAACTTACCGAAAGCCGTCTGCGCGCGCCACCATTATCTGCTCCCTTTAGCCCGAATCCGAGGCTAAAAATAGCTCGTTCCTCCTCCGCCCTTTTAGGTCCGCTCGTTGCATGCAGCGCTTTTGGGAGCGATCTCTGCTCCAGTCCAGACATACACAAAGTTCACCGAGTGTCTCCAGTTAATTTATCCGTATGAGGCAACCTCTGACCGGACCCCACGCTCCTCAAAAGCTATCAGCTCCCAGCCAGCTCCCGGCCGCAGATGGTCTCTTCGCCGGCGGTCTGCTCGTTTTCCGTCTGCCGGCTGCTCGTTGGGAGCGATCGCTAATACGCTAAAAATTGAACTAAAACGTAAAAATAACAATTATACTTTATTTATAAAGCCATTTAAAACAACCACAGCTGCAACAAAGTGCTGTACACATGAAATTAAGAACATTTAAACAAAAGATGAGATGAAATCAGGAAAAACAACCGTCACGTCTTTTATACTGAAGTGGGTTGAGCCGCACCAGGGGTTGCTAGGTGAGGGGCTGGATTCAGGGTCGGGGTGGGTTGTCCTGGCGCTTGTGACGTCACAAGCGCGAGGATTTGAAAACGAAACGTTTCTATCAAAGAATAATAAATATACGTAGAGTAAATAAACCACTGGGTGCATTTTTTTGGCCCTAGGACTGTTTTTTTATGAAGTACATACCCAAAGTTGAGTAAAAAAAAACAGTAAAAAGTGAATTTTGAATATGTGGTCCCCTTTAATTAACCAAGTAACCGTATTTAACTAATAACTAATATTTAACTGATTAAATATCAATTCTCTCAGGAATTACATGAATAACATTTCATATAATTCCTGAGAGGTCTGACTGTTTGAAAATAATAATAATAATAAAAAACTACAGGTAGTCCCCGACTTACAAGCGCTCTTACTTATGAGGTCCCGGACTTACGAGTATGCATCTCATTTAAAAAAAATAATTTTTATTTTTTTTTTTACTTTTTTTTTTTTAATAAATGAATACATGTACAGTACTGTACAGTCACCAAGCACTTAGCCTATCCTAACACAGTTTTTAAAGATGAAGGAGTGAGTTGAATTGTCTCCCTTTCACATAAAGGGAGCTAGCTCCCTTTATGGGAATGGAGCCTGCAGGGAGGAGGGACACAATTCAACTGACTCCTTAACTGTGTTAGGATAGGCTAAGTGCTTGGTGACTGTACAGTACTGTACATTTATCTATTTATAAATAAAAAACAATAAAAAATAAAAATACTGTATATACTGTATATTTTTAATAAATAGATAAATGTACAGTACTGTACAGTCACCAAGCACTTAGCCTATCCTAACACAGTTTTTAAAGATGAAGGAGTCAGTTGAATTGTCTCCCTCCTCCCTGCAGGCTCCATTCCCATAAAGGGAGCTAGCTCCCTTTATGTGAAAGGGAGACAATTCAACTTATTCCTTCATCTTTAAAAACTGTGTTAGGATAGGCTAAGTGATTGGTGACTGTCCAGTACTGTACATGTATTCATTTATTAAATAAAAATAAAAAATTCTATGTGATCCTACTTACGAATTTTTGACATACGAGCGCCCCCTAGGGACGGAACTCGCTTGTAAGTCGGGGACTACCTGTATTTGGTTGTTTAGTTCTCTCCACATATTGCACAACCACTGAACCAGTATTTTAGAACCAACATCTATAGTTCAAATTATGATCTAAGGTTTAATTTATTTGTTTTTAAAGTATTCTTGTAAACTAGGAGCAAATCATGGATTGGGAAATTGTTGAAAATTGTTACATAATATATCTGACAAAATCAAATCAAAGTTTATTTGGGTGTTAAGATACCAGTTGCATCTCATGTCCTATAATGCCGGGTTCCCACCAAACGCGTTTCGCGCCGCAAAAAATCTCCTACCGCACTGTTTGCTGCCTGTCAACAGATGTCTGTTCACATCGAACGCGTCTGCAGACGCGCAGTGGGAGGAGCGTCTGGCTCCTTTTCCGGTTGGGTTTGTATTGTTTCTCGAACACCGGGCAGATAAAATCAGCTGTTCATGAGCCTCGTTACTACTTGAGTGGGTTTTCTACGAGCCGAACTGCAGCTCCGAAAGTCTTTGTTGAGATTAAAACGTTTTTTTTTTGTGTTTGGGGTGACCGTACGCTCGAGCGGACAGCGGCAACTGTAAAAATGCCAAGTTTCTTACCGGAGGCTGGTTTCTTCATGGAGGCTCGTTGGGTAAGTTTGAAAAGTAAAAAAAAAGTCCCGTCGTTGTTGCGTCATCACATAGCAGAGTCTCTCCCGATTGGTTGCTGCGACGCGGCGAGCAGCCGAAGCATAGCCGAAGTAGGTCAAGGTTCATTTAGTTGAACTCCGGCAGTCGCTGCCTGGACGCGCCGCGGGCGCAGAAAACAGCTGCCGCTCACTGCCGCACTGCTTGAACTGCTGAAGACGCGGCCACATAGACTTTAAATGTAAACCGGCTGCTTCGGCTGCGCGAAACGCGTTTGGTGGGAACCCGGCATCAGTTATTTTAATATGTTCAGTCAGAAAGTTTTCACTCCTGTGTGGACTCTCATGTGCGAGTTTAAGTTGTCCTTCCGACCAAATCTTTGTCCACAAAGTTCACAAGGAAACGGCTTGTGTCCTGTGTGGACTCTCATGTGTAAGTTTAAACTGTCCTTCCGACTAAATCTATGTCCACAAAGTTCACAAGGAAACGGCTTGTCTCCTGTGTGGACCCTCATGTGCGAGTTTAAATGTGTCTTCCGACTAAATCGTTTTTCACAAAGTTCACAGGGAAACAGCTTGTCTCCTGTGTGGACTCTCATATGTGAGTTTAAATGGTCCTTCTGACCAAATCTTTGTCCACAAAGTTCACAAGGAAACGGCTTGTGTCCTGTGTGGACTCTCATGTGTGAGTTTAAACTGTCCTTCCGACTAAATCTATGTCCACAAAGATAACAAGGAAATGGCTTGTCTCCTGTGTGGACTCTCATGTGTGAGTTTAAACTAGCCTTCTGCCTACATCTTTGTCCACAAGGATATGGCTCGTCTCCTGTGTGGACTCTCATGTGTTTGTTTAAAGCTGCCTTCTGACTAAATCGTTTTTCACAAAGTTCACATTGAAACGGCTTGTCTCCTGTGTGGACTCTCATGTGTGAGTTTAACTTCTCCTTCCGACCAAATCTTTGCCCACAAAGTTCACAAGGAAACGGCTTGTCTCCTGTGTGGACTCTCATGTGTGAGTTTAAACTGTCCTTCCGACTAAATCTTTGTCCACAAAGTTCACAAGGAAACGGCTTTTCTCCTGTGTGGACTCCCATGTGGGAGTTTAGACCTGCCTTCTGACTAAATCTTTGTCCACAAAGTTCACAAGGAAACGGCTTTTCTCCTGTGTGGACTCTCATGTGCAAGTTTAAACTTGCCTTCTGATTAAATCTATGTCCACAAAGATCACAAGGAAATGGCTTGTCTCCTGTGTGGACTCTCATGTGTGATTTTAAATTAGAATTATGACTAAAACTTTGTTCACAAAGTTCACAAGGAAACGGCTTGTCTCCTGTGTGGACTCTCGTATGTGATTTTAAACTGTCCTTCCGACTAAATCTTTGTCCACAAATATCACAAGGAAACGGCTTGTCTCCTGTGTGGACTCTCATGTGTATGTTTAAATTTGATTTGAAAGTAAATCTTTTACCACAGTCATCACAGCTTATTGATTTTGGTCTTGCCTGGACTTTCCTGTGTGACTCGACATTTTTCTTCTTTCCAACACATTTCTTATTAAGCAGACATCTTGAAGACTTCACTCCTGAATGACTTCTCATGTGTCTTTGAAGAGTCTGGTTACTGACATACTGCTTACCACATTCAGAGCAGCTCAAAGATTTGTCAACAGTTTTTACTTCTGACTCAGGAGCCCTGCTCTCCTTCCTGTCTTTCTTACTGTCTTCACGTTCTGATTCAGAGTCTGATGAGTTCTTTAGCAGAGAGTCAGGATTGGTCATTTCACCATCCTCTTCATCGTCCTCATTAACATCAGTCTGTGAAGAGCTTGAACTGCCTTTGTGAGTCTTTAAATCTGGGTTTCTGCCTGGTAAGTTTTTTTTATCCTTCTCACTCTTTAAAGAAACTTTAGTGACCAAAAACTTGATATCGGTCTCCTCCATATTGAGTTGGTCTCTCACTAGACTGGTCTCTATGATAAGAGGCTCTGGGTCCTGCTGGTCCACATCAGGCCTTCAGTCTTGAGGAGCTTCTTCTTTAATCAGCTCTAAACAGAGGCAGGAACCACTGAAACACATGAACATTAAGGTTAATGTTACTCCAACACACACACACACACACACACACACACACACACAGGTTTGTCAATGTGGTTTAGCCGGACTTTTTCGCCAAACCCGCCCGAAGGTGTAATACGGGGTCTACCCCTTCCCGAGGTCCTAGCGACCTGGGACCAAGCTCAGAGCACTCTAAAAATTTTGAAAAAAATTTGGGTCACTTTAGCTTTCCGATAGGAGCTTCACAGCACGTTTTACCACCCAGAC
This sequence comes from Garcialebias charrua, assembly GCA_038048925.1. Classification (NCBI taxonomy): domain Eukaryota; kingdom Metazoa; phylum Chordata; class Actinopteri; order Cyprinodontiformes; family Rivulidae; genus Garcialebias; species Garcialebias charrua. The sequence continues at coordinate 40,273 of JBBPBX010012168.1, read as the reverse complement.
TCCAGTGTGGTTTACAAGGACGTCAAAAAATGTGGTTTATGAGGACAAACATGCATTATGGGGTCTTTAAAGGGACATTTAAACTCCGCCTACTTAACATAAAATTAACATAAAACACACAAATGTGAC
>JBBPBX010012168.1:6061-30314 GCA_038048925.1 Garcialebias charrua | reverse complement strand
TTTCCACAACAGAGTCTCTTTGAGGCATGTTCACAACAGACAGGAACAAACGTGTGCATTTTTTTAGCGGGCAATGTTAGCTGAACCTAACTTAGCAAAAGCTAATTGGTCCACTAACGGTTTCCAAAGTTGGCAAAAACAAAAATTTGCTAAACAAAAATGTTACTTCATTATTAGCTGTTAGCAGATTAGCAGAACTGTGCCCACCTTCTGTTGGTGGCAAATATTCTTTCTGTTGTTTTTTAAATGCATTTAGCAACATTTTAAGTGTCAGGAAGAAAGAGTATTTTTATAATTTAGCACAGTTTTTTATTTATTTTTATTATCCACACAAGTCTAATTGTCTGAGCAGTCAACTGAGTGAAGTTAGTGCAGGCTGTTTACGGTATGTTAGTTGCTAAACAGGAAATTAACATTACAGGATTTCTTCTAATTTGATCTGACATTCTGTCCAAACAGGAAAAAAGAGGGTTTTTTATTATTATTATTATTTTCCTCAGTTCTGGGAAATTTATTGTTCTTGACGTAGAAACCTAAACAAACCCAAGGAACTCCTGCAAAACAGCCAACCACTTCCTGTTTCTGATCAAACAAACAGGGGAATATATTTGTGACTGTCTCCTGTGGTGATGTCACAATCAAAAGAATAACATGTAGTCCAAATCACCTCCATGGGCAGAAACAAGCATGAAAGCCCAATTGTTTTTCTGCTGTTAAAAATATATATATATATACTGTTCACAGTAAAATATTCAAGTTACAAGTGTTCTACTGTACTCTAGGTGGTAAAAGTCACTTGTTTGTTTAGGTCACAGTCCTAAATCTTTGTGATGGCTTGTGCCAGTCATTTTCCCTCCCATATTCTTATTTCTGTTCCCATTCATAATATGACAATGCCAAATTATTCTCACCTGCCAAAATTTTGGGAGGGGAAATATGAAAACAGGATGCAATCAAAACAAATTCACTGAGCCGGTGCCCAAACGGGTTGGTTTTCATTACCTAGGGCTCTACTTTTAACAGCTATGTACTCGTGCTATGAGAGCATAAAAACTGAAAACTATAAAAATAATAAAAATAACACAGTTTACCATTAGTTTTGTGTCATCTGGATGTCTAAAAAAATGCTGCCACTGAATGAAATCTTTTAACTCTATGCAAAATGTCTACATGTACAAAACTAAATCATCACCTGGGGTTTGCTTGTGAGATGCTCTAACTGGCTTGTTGATAATTTAAGAGTTTATTTAATTAGCAACAGAGTCAGGGCAGATGTTGATGAATAACATTTCTGCAGGGAGGACCCGAGTTGCAAGTACAATATCTTCGAGCACCAGCACTAATTAAAAACACCAGGATGCAGGAGTCAGGGATAAGGAATGATTTTCAGTTTTATTTTTGGCTGCTTTGTAATTTATGTGGTATCTTCAAAATATTCTGTGAGGGTTAATTTTTTATGGTTTATCTAGTATGCTTATTGTTGTGACATTGTTGGAGTAATGTCATGAGTGCCGCAGTATGGCCGCTCTGATTGGAGCTCTGCTTCGACTCAGTCTTTTTTTGTTCCTGATGTTCTTGTTATAACCTTTTTTTTTGTCTACACTGCACACCCACACTACAGGTATAATAATAATAATAATACTGTAATAATGAATTCAATTTATAACACACTTTTCATTAGTGAAAATCTCAAAGTGCTACACACACTGAATGCTACACACATTCATACACCGGTAGCGGCAGACTACCATGCAAGGTGCTTTCCAGTCCTACCTGGAGCAACTCGGGGTTAAGTGTCTTGCCCAAGGACACAACGACACATGGTGTGGGGAACTGGGATTCGAACCGCCAATCTTCCGATCGGGGGACAACTGCCATTACCACTACGCCACGGCCGCCCCGTGGTATGACCACAACACACTTGTGGAGTATTGTGAATTGCTAATTGCCATCATGCCATCATGGTTCAGCTCCCGGCCCCACTCCAGCCTGGAGCTCAGGCCTGTTGTAATGGCCATCTCCATGATCCTGCACGTACCCAACTCTACGGACCTGTTCGGCTCCGTTGGGAAAACCTTGGATGCTCTCTGTCTGCTGGACCCGGTTCTGGAGGTCAGCAAAGGTGGGCGCCAGACCGCCAGGGAGCGCTAATCCGCTTATAGCGGACCTAAACAATTTGTCAGCGTTACAGCGGATTGACTAACTTTTATAATTCATAAGCGGATTTGCGCTATTTTTATTTAAAATGCAGTACCGTTAATAACTAATTATCTATCAGTAAAAATGAAAAAACTTATTTACGAGCTCTTAAATCAACCGGACGACTAACAGACCATATCCTGTCAGCGCCGGATGTGGTCCGTGACAAAAAGCGTCCCCCTCAGTCTCTTGGCTAGAGAGAGCGCTCTCTCTATAGCAGTTAGCAGCCAGTGTGTTACTCTGCAGCCTTATTGCTTGTTTTCGAAGAGTCAGACGAAGAGTTTTTAACATGGAGGGTGAACTTATGGATGTTTCTCAGCGGCCTACGCGACGCGTCAGCGCCTCATTTGCCCTCTTCAAAATGGTGATGGCCACAGAAGCAAAGGACTTTACAACAAAACATGGTAAAAACAATTATTTCTTTGCTGAGAAAAAATATATTTCTTAGCTGACTTTAGAGCACAAGGTTTTTCTGAGCTTAACCGGTTCACGAAATGGTCAAATCTGCTGGATTAAAAAAAGTTCGCCATTTGCCCTGTTCAAAATGGCGGCCGCGACGGCCACAGAAGCGTAGGACTTTACAACAAAACACGGTAAAAAACAATTATTTCTTTGCTAAGAAAAAATATATTTCTTAGCTGACTTTATAGCACAAGGTTTTTCTGAGCTTAACAGTTTCACGAAATGGTCAAATCTGCTGGATTTAAAAAAGTAGTTCGCCATTTGCACGTTAGCGTGTCAGCATTTAGCTTCCGCTAGCATTGCTAATACATAAGCACTTTTGAAATTGCGGACCTAAATAAATTAATAAGTGCTTTAGAAATAGCGGAACTAATTTTTGGATTAGCGCTGCCCAGCACTGGAGGTCAGTTTGGGAGAGCAACTGCTGCGTTCAATATTATCATCAAGCTGCTAGCGGGCCTGTTAATGCTGCTAATGCAGCTAACAAGATCCTCTTATCTGTCTGCACGGATCGAAATCTATGGACCCGTTCGGTTTTGCAGGGAAACCTTGGATGTTCTATGTCTGCCGGACCCAGTTCTGGACTGCGGTCTGTCAGGGCAGTTTCTGCAGTCATTATTACCATCAAGCTGCTGACTGGACCTGCTAACAAGACCACACCGCTAACATAACAGAACCATACTGCTGAAAGAACCTCACTGCTAACCGAATCACGCTGTAGATGTATTTCTTTTTCAACTTTGGCACCTTGTTTTTAGTATTTTAGTAGTATTTTCAGTATGTTTTTAGCATTTTTACTGTATGCTTTGGTATTTTATTTATTTTTTATTTTTGGCGAGTTGAGAAGGTTCTTCTCATCCTAGGCATTTCACCTTGTGTTGATTTGACATATGACAAATAAACCGAACCTGAACCTGTCAACCCTGGACTGAATAGCATCCCAAACACTTTGGAACCAATCAGTATTTTAACCACAGATGTGAAACAGTGACATGTGTTTTTTTAAACTGTGTATAAGAGTGGTATTTACTGATTGCATCTAATTATTTTTTCAGCCTAGTGTGAACAAAAAGGGAGCACAGCAGGTCACCCACATGTGACCTGCAGGACTAAGAAATTCCTTTTTTTACTGTTGCTTTTGCCATGCTCTGTTTAACATCTCCGTGAATTGACACGTTTAAGATTGGCAGCAAGAGAGGTCTTTTTTAAATGCGTTTTGTAAGCAACTATTTAACTGAACATATGCATTATTCATTTTTAAAGCCACATTCTCTGAGTGGATCATTTGGCCTGTGTTCGTGCCTTGCGGGGGAAGTCTGTTTATTTCCAATTGAAATAATCTCTTAGAAGGAGAAAAGTTGCCCATGTGAAAAATCTGATTTTCTGGCAATGTACCAGAGTGCAGAGGAGTGCAGGGGAACAGAAGTGGATAGAGGAAACTGTATGAGCAGGATTTTCTTTTGTTATAGACCATCATAGAAGACAAAAAACTCTTATTCCAATGGTTGACAGCTAATTGCTACTTCCAAACCTCTTTACAATCGTTATCTGTTCTACCTGATCTTCTGCTGGCACATGTGTCGAGCGTGATTCTTAACTCGGAGGCTGCACCCCAGTCAAGCTGTTTTGCTTAACAGGCCAATTTTACTCCACTCTGTCTTTGCTGGCTTTCCATTTTCCTCTTCAAAATTTTGTATTTAGTCATACGCACTTGCACCTGAATGTGCATGTGTGCCTTATGTGTGGGTGTAAACAATGCACAGTACATAGTTGCCATACCTAATGCGCTTGTTACCCATCGCGAAGTCCCCTGAGGCGTATGTCCCTATCCAAGGACTTAGTCATGGTGCAGTTTTAACAAGCACTGTCGATGTGAGGCCATTGAGAGCTCGCAAGATTGCAGTCAATGGTAATTTCATGTGCCACACAGAGTGCAAATGAGCTTTGCAAATATCACTCGGGCTCTCAGTCTGTGTCAGCGACAGCAGGAAGGCTCAGGCGCAATGGCTACAGCCTGTAGGTAGGGGATATTATTGTACTGAAAGCAGCTGGCTCAACAGGCCAGAGAAAATTAACAAGCTTTGCCTTCAGTCTTTATGTGCATCACTAACTAACTAATCACACAAATTACTAGAACACACACACACACACAATATATATTTTAATGAGTATGTAATTACCTTCAGTAGACAGAGAGAAAAAATCAGACAAAAAACTTCAATCCAGCTTTTAAATGAAACATGCTGTAGCCTTTTTTATAAGATGATTTAATTCCAATAGATTTTACTGAAATGACTATGGCACCAGTTGATCAAAAATTACTTGAATAAAGTTTTTAAAAAAATCTCTAATTTGGCGCAGAGCTATTTATTTTTGCATCTGACCGCAGGAGGTACTCATCCCCTCTCTGCCGTGGGGCTTGCAAGTTTTGAGAAGCTTGTACAAGAACAAATTCACCTAACACTCGAACAGTATTCAGCTTTATGAGGTACAAGAGCAAAAAAAAAGAAAAGAAGTGAGGTCAGACTAGCCAGAGAAAATTGTTAGTAATGTGTATAGATGGACCTAGATAGTCAAAACTGTGACTTAATCACATCTGGTCTGATCTTAAACTGAAATATTAAAAATGTTAGGACTCCATGCTTGCTCTAGGGTTTTCTCTTTCCTTCTTTTTTCCTCTAAGTGGTGCTGTGGGCTGGCCATATCTCTGTTTTCCACTTCCTGGTTCAGTAGTTCCAGTTTGAGGTTTATGATGTCATCTCTTCAGCATTTAAGATCGCCATCAACTTTTGCAATTGTCTTTGATGCAATTCCATCTGGTGTGAAAATGTTGATGTCAAATCCTTTACAAAACAGCACGTACTATTTAACTGAAGAATTATTCATTGGTAACTCTGACCCTTTTTTAAGTGAAAAACAAATAACAAATGTATTAGAGAATTAATAATTAGAGAATGTATTAGTAAACCTGCTTCTATATTCTTCTGGGATAATTTATTTAATGATATCTGTTGGAAAGATGTTTGGTTGTTACCTAGAAAATACTTTATAACTAATAAGATTCGAGAAGTGTCCCTAAAGATTCTGCATAAATGTTATCCTGTAAACTATATAATCTCCAAGTACCATCCAAACGTAGACCCAATGGCCCTCATGCACGAAAATGTTCGTATTTTTATCCTAAATTTCTCCTACTTTTGTTCGTACGAACATGCCACGTCAGATCCAACAAAGTCTTCTATCGTCAGGAAATGTGTGTATATGAGCTGTGTAAATAATGATGAATCCCACCTGTTCTATTCACCTGCTCGTGCACGCGGGAGGTTATTTACATAATTCCCACCCCTCAAAACACCATATAAGGATATAGTTTCCTGCCACCGCGAGCAGGAAGTGTCCATTCATTCCGGCTTTTATGCGTCAGAAAACACACAAACGCGTTTGGCGAATTAAAATTGACTCGCCTTTGATCATAGTGTCAGCCCCGGATCTGAGCGCAGACCCACACAGAATACAGATGACATCAGTGAGCGCCCACAGTCAACAGGCAGTTTATATTAAAAATGACATGAAACAACTGTATAAGCTGGTTTCGCTTTTTTCTCCCCTGTCTCTGCAGCGGCGCTGTGTGTGTGTGTGTGTGTGTGCCGACAGTGGCACGGGGTGGCACGACAGTGGCGCGTGGCGTGGTGGCGCGGGGGGGCGCGTTGCGTGGCACACGGTGGTCGACATGAGTGGCGCGGGGGGCCACGCGCGGGTGGCGCAAGGTGGTGGCGCGGGGGGGCGCGTTGCGTGGCACACGGTGGTCGACATGAGTGGCGCGGGGTGGGGGCGCGTGGCGTGGTTGCGCGGGCGCGTTGCGTGGCACACGGTGGTCGACATGAGTGGCGCGGGGTGGGGGCGCGTGGCGTGGTTGCGCGGGCGCGTTGCGTGGCACACGGTGGTCGACATGAGTGGCGCGGGGTGGGGGCGCGTGGCGTGGTTGCGCGGGCGCGTTGCGTGGCACACGGTGGTCGACATGAGTTGCGCGGGGTGGGGGCGCGTGGCGTGGTTGCGCGGGCGCGTTGCGTGGCACACGGTGGTCGACATGAGTGGCGCGGGGTGGGGGCGCGTGGCGTGGTTGCGCGGGCGCGTTGCGTGGCACACGGTGGTCGACATGAGTGGCGCGGGGTGGGGGCGCGTGGCGTGGTTGCGCGGGCGCGTTGCGTGGCACACGGTGGTCGACATGAGTGGCGCGGGGTGGGGGCGCGTGGCGTGGTTGCGCGGGCGCGTTGCGTGGCACACGGTGGTCGACATGAGTTGCGCGGGGTGGCGCGTGGCGTGGTTGCGCGGGCGCGTTGCGTGGCACACGGTGGTCGACATGAGTGGCGCGGGGGGTCACGCGCGGGTGGCGCAAGGTGGTGGACGTGGGGGGGGGGGTGTTGAAGCCGCTTTAATTAAACCAATATGTGTGGTTGCATTTAATTGTTTTTAAACTCAAAATATTTTCTAAATAACGAAATATAAAGTTATTAGTGGAGAAAAGGCCGTCTGGATGACAGCAGACCGACTCCTCGTAAAATATACGACAGGTCGGGACCACACGTAAATTTTGTTCGTATCTGAAAAAAATCCTAGGATACGAAAACATTGTTGGATGCCACAAATGATCCTAAATCACTCGTACGCACAGTTTAAGAACAAATCTGTGCGTACGAACGGTTCGTGCATGAGGGCCAATGTGTTCACTCTGCCACAGCTCTGAGGAGACCATCATCCATCTCTTCTGGGACTGTTCTCATACTCAGGTGTTCTGGAAAGACATTTTCATGTATGTAAATAGAAAGTTAGAAATTGACCTACCATTTGACGCTAAAATTATACTGTTTGGTTTCTTTTGTCCAAATATTTCAAGTAAGAAAGTTTTTGTTGTAAATTTAATACTACTCTTAGCCAAATTTTACATCCACAGCTGTAAATTCTCCTTGCTAAAACCTAGATTTATAGTGTTTTCTAATTATATTTCTTCTTACTTATCTACTTTAAAGTATTGTACTAATGCAAAAGCTTTAAAAACTAAAACAATCTGTAACGAATTTCTGTTGTAAGCTGCCCAAAACACATTTTTGTTTTTGTTTATGTGCCTTTATTCTCTTTTGTGCTATGCATGCCTTAAGTCTCGAGCCATGTTTGACATTGTAAGTTTTTTTGTACTTGTTTTTTTATAAAAAAAAAAAATAAAAAAAAAAAAAAAAAAACTTTCATTCGGTGCCCAATCAAACCGTCAGGCTGGAGATCAGTGTCTGTCCTGATATGCTGCATGTTGTGAATATTTGGATTATGTTGAGTGTTTTATTTACTTCGTTTCTGTGTTTTCTTCTGCAGTTTCCTCTCTGGTGCAAAAACAACTGGTCTGACCGACAACCTTTTGTACAGGACCTTTGACTCCGGGTATTTTGTGGTCTTGATTCCATCATTGCTGACCAAATCTGGAAACAAGAATCTATTTCATCTGTGAATCTCAGGCCTACTTTCCACCACTATCATCCTATTTTTCTCAAACCACTGGATCATTGACCTTCTCTTTGGAATCTGAAATGGAAACAAGATAATTTCAAAGTACGGTAAATCATCAAAACTTCTATAAATAAAAATGTTGTACTTTTGCTAAACTTTTGGGCAAGCAGAAGTAATAATGTGTAGCAATATTTAAAATATATTAACTCAAACCATGAAAAAAAAAATCTTTTTTTTTTAATGGCTGAAATTTTCTCTTTAATGAATTATGTAAACAATAAACTAGATACCTCCCACCCCAGTCCATCAGAATGTCCTTGATTATTTTAACTGGGATTGGGGGTCCAGGATAAAATGGTGGATCAGTCAAAGTTTTAGGTTTTTAGTTGATTGCTTCATTGGACCCTTTAGTATTTGAACATTATCATTCTCTTCTATAAGACATCCCATTTTGTGTTACTATGATACAATCAAAACTGCACAGACTTACTGTGCATACCATATGTTCTGACATAAGTCAGTTTTTTGCATAGATTTGTCAGTCTTGCGACTATGGAAACAGCATATATCTGTTGTTAAAACTAAAATATCTAAATCAATTGCAGTATTGTATGGAGTATGGGATTTGTTAAATAATACTGCTTTACATTTGCTTTATAACACAATTATAGTTCCACATTTAATTTATTGTGTAAATGTTTGGGGTACAGCATGTAGGACAACAACTAAGCCTATTTTTATTTTGCAAAAAAGAGCTGTAAGAATTATAATGAGGAAATCATATTTTCATCCTTCTGATACTCTATTTTGTAAATTGAAATCATTAAGTTTTATGATTTTGGTTGATTATAATATTCTTTTACTTATGTATAAGGCTCATACTTCCGCACTACCATCTAACATTCAAACCTATTTTGTGAAAAGGATTAGTTGCTATAATTTAAAGGGAACAGAAATGTTTGTTTTCTAATTCTAATTAGAAAACAAATTAATTAGAAATTAATTCTAATTTAACAAATTATAATAGGTATTTTGATGTGACTGTATAATTCTGATGAGACTGTATACTTTTGTATTACAAATATGTACAGTATATTAATGTCCAGAGGACCAGACTTAACTTTTTTAGATTTTTCTACCTGGAATATTGAGCATGCATCAGGGTAACAGAAATGTTTGTTAAACCTAAGTTTAGAACCAGTTTAAAGGGTAGGTCTACTACAATAAGAGGAATTGATCTTTGGAATGGACTAGAGGACAATGTAAAAAATGTGAAGTCCATACTAATATTTAAGAAAATGATTAAAACTATTTTGTTGAAGAGTAACATTTAAGTTGATTTTAATTTAACAAATTATAATAGGTATTTTGATGAGACTATATAATTCTGATGAGACTGTATACTTTTGTATTACAAATATGTATATTAATGTTTGAATTGATAGTTTGAATTGATTGTTTGATAAGGAGCAGATATGATAAGAAATGTTTTCTTCTTCTGCTTCCTTTCATTTTATGTTTTTGTTTAATTTTTATTTTAAAAATTGTCATTGTTTTAATATGAAATGAATAAAATTATACTGTACAGTACAATACGTACAATACAAACATACGCCGAAGTGACATACATTTTTTCCTCCGTATTCATAACGCAACTTTTGACTGATGCTTTAAATTTCTAAGAACTGCAAGAGTGAGTCCTCCTGTGCGCGCTCACTTCACTCAGCTGCAGGCGGAGGAACGCTGGAGAGCTAGCGGCTCTGGCTATGACGGATGGATGGATGGTGCCGTGCCGCCCAGGTGAAATGAAGCTGTTTTGACCAGTTAAACTGAGACACACCTGTGCTTTAATGTTGAGCAAACAAATAATTGTTTTTAAGTGTTAATCTTGTCAAATTTTGAAGAACTGCAACAATGAGTCCTCCGTGCCCGCTTGCTTCACTCAGCTGGTGCAGGTGGAGGAACGCCTCCATCCATCCATGCGCCGTACAGCCCAGGCAAAATGAATATGTTTCGACCATTAAATAAATGCATAATAAATGCGACTTATATATGTTTTTCTCCTCATCATGATGCTTTTTTTGACTGATGTGACTTATACTCTGGAGCGACTTGTACGCCAGAAAATACGGTATGCAAGAATAGCAGGCCAACACCCAAAAAATATGTTCTAATTTTAAAAGAAATTTAATATTCAACGTTTCAAAATAAGATTAGTTAGTAAACAATAAACCAAATGTGTGTAAGTAATTCTATTTTGTTAAAATAAATTGCATTCTATCAAGTAAAGTATCAAAGGAAGTGAATAATAAACACCCAATGACTAAATGTGTTAAACAGTTTTAGTCTTCCTCGTCATGCCATTCAGGTGAATCCATTAGCTGGTCAAAAAGCTCTTAAAGTGTCGCACTGACTCCTCTGCTATTCCTATGTGTCCAGAAATAACTCGTTCTTCATACGCTGCTAAATAATAAAGTGGCACATGGTTTAAACTGGAAGCACTCCCAAATGAAACATTGTTCTTTTGACTCAAATATGACAACAACGTGAGTGGAGTGAGTTTATAACACATCAAGGAGAATAAGGGAAGGGGGAATAGTGTGACTCTCTGGAGGGAGAGACCAAAACAAAACCTACTTTATGAATTAACAAACCCGCGGTAATGGAGTCTATGGTCTCATTGCTATTTGTGATGGAGGCAGCCATGCATTCACTCTTTGCTTATTAGGAGGAAATGGGGAGACCCAGTTCTTGTGATTAATACTTTTGAGTATGTTAGAGAGCAGGGGGAAAAAAAGATAAAGAGAATAAAAGAGTCAAATAATAAAAGAGCAGCGAAGTCTGCTCAGACCGTTACATCGGAGAAACGAAACAACCTATCCACAAAAGAATGTCTCAACATAGGAGAGCAACCTCCTCTGGACAAAACTCTGCAGTTCACCTCCACCTCACGGACAAGGGACACTCCTTTGAGGACCAGAATGTTCAAATTTTGGACCGAGAACACAGATGGTTTGAGAGGGGGGTAAAGGAAGCTGTGTATGTTAAGAGAGAAAAACCTTCTCTTAACAGAGGAGGAGGTCTGAGATTTCAACTGTCTAAGACCTATAACTCAGTTTTGGATTTGATTCCGAAACGTTTTACACCGGATGGGAGCAGGGATGCCTTGTCTGTAAATTAGACTAACAAAGTTCTCTGAGTAGCCCCTGTTGTTGTTTGGGAGGTGTTGTTTGTCAATTTACATACAGTTTTGTGTCTTCTAACAGAGACCTCAAGGGAACCTCCTACTGTTTAAGGTGTGATCTTTCAATTTACATGTATGTGTTACAAACCCCCCTTTGTTAAGCTGGGATGTGTCGTTTTGTCAATTTAAATAGAATGGGCATGTTAGTTAATTTGTGGTGTTATCTCAGTTTCCAATTTCATATGTTGGTGCGTGACTTGTAAGCCTGTATAAAACTTCTCGTTCTCACAGCTTCCATTCAGAATTGAAAAAGACTTCTGGACAGAAGTCGAAACGTTTTCTGCAACAAATAAAGTCCAGTTGATCCTGTATTGAACGCCTTTTTTTTAAATAAAAGAGTCCCAATCTTAACTTGAAAACTGACTGACTCATAGCTGCAAGACAATCATAGGATGATCACAACCTGCCAGATATTAGTAACATGAGAAGTGCAGCCAAGCTTAACAATGGCTATGAGTCATAACGTTCTTTGACTAAATATGAAGGGAATGAAAGAAATGGCAAATATATGAAGGAAAGTGTCATTTTTTTTACCACTGTATGCTTTTAAAAAGCAGACTGGTTGAAAATAATGTAAATAAAACAGACGTATATTTGAAACTGACATTTAATCCTAGTCAGTTTTTGAGATGCTTCTAAATAACTAAAAACTTCTTTGAATAATAAGTACTATCGCCTGCTGCCCAAAGACCTTGCAAGGCAGGCAATAATGTTTTTACCTGTTTCCATCCTTTTCTGTGTGCTTGTCAGTTACCAACATTTCTCCTAAATCCCTAAAGTTTTCTGAAACATGGTTAAAGTAATCATTGAGTGAACATCTACAACAAAAATTCCCAAGTCTTTACAGAAATGGACCTAACATGTTTGGTGTTAATAGCTGAGACTCAACCCTAAAACATGTTCTGAGTTCCAGAATATTATGCAAAAAAAATTGTTTTGATATATTGCCATTAATTATTTAAAGTCAACTCTGTCTGTGAGCAATAATCTCATGAACCACTGGCAGGATTTTATGGGATGCCATTTGTAAAGTTACACAGTCAAACTTTAACAGTAATATTTTGGGTTATTTAGTCTTTCATAATAAAAAAAAAATTAAAATTTCCCCCCAAAGTCATATTTTCCACCTTGCTATTCATACACTTAAAAATTTCACAGTTCCAAATTAAATATTTAATTTACAAACTTAATATTTAGTTTACAAACTAAATAACTAATTTGCAAGCTAAATAATTAGCTGGCAAGCTAAATATTTAGTTACACAATAAATATTTAGTTTACAAACTAATAACTTGCAAGCTAAATATTTAGTTGGCAAGCTAAATATTTAGTTCCACGATAAATATTTAGTTTACAAACTAAATACTCAACTTGCAAGTTAAACATTTAGTTAATAAATTAAACATTTATCTTGAACATAAACATTTTTTTTGTAAACTACATATTTAGGTGGAACTAAATATTTAGCTTGCTAACTAAATATTTAACTTGCAAGCTAAGTATTTAGTTTGTAAACTAAATATTTAGCTTGTAAATTAAATATTTGGTTTGGAACTATGACATTTATAAATATATGAATGACATGGTGAAAATATGACTTAGAAAAAATAAACTTTTTTTTCTTAAGAAAGGCTAAATAATCCAAAAATATTGCTGTTAATTTTTGACTGTGTAACTTTACAAATGGCACCCCGTAGAATAAAAAAAATCAGGAAGTGATCATTGAAGTACCCTACAAAGGGGAATGGTGGCGCAGAGGTTGGAGAAGGTGGGCCTGTGATCGGAAGATCGCTGGTTCAACTCCCGGTACAGACAAAATCAAAATGTGTGTGGGGTAGATGAAGCACCCACACCTGCCTCCACCCTCATTTGCCCCACTCTGTGCCCTTGAGCAAAGCCCTTAACACCCATCATCTGCTCCCTTGGGTGTCATAGATAGCAGCTCTCTGCTCTATGCACAGGGCTGTGGTAGTTTGGTGGTCTGTGGTTGCGTCAGGAAGCATGTCCGGCGTAAAAATCTTCACGTGACTTAGTTCGCTGTGGTGATCTCTGAAGAAGAGAGCAGCCGGAAAAATAATAATAATAATTTGAAGTACCCTAGCTGCAGACAACCCAAGTAAAAATGTCCACCCCAGTCAAATGACCTTATACGGTAAGTTACGTCAGGTGATCTGGACTGTTTCTTTTTTTGTTGAGACATTTCGTCCCTCCTCAAAACATTGAAAGGACGAAATGTAAAAAAAAAAAAAAAAAAGCAACTGTCCAGAGGACCTTGCTTACCTTTGCTGGATTTTTTTTAGCATAAACTTTTACAGATACTAAATTACAGTTTGATGTGGTAGTAACTGAGAGTCATTAACATCACATACATATCCTTACTGTGATACCCTGATGCATGCTCAATAATCCAGGTAGAAAAATCTAAAAAAGCTAAGTCTGGTCCTCTGGACATTCAAAAAACAAAACAAAACAAAGCAAAAAAATTGTAGAAACGTTTCGTCTTTCGTCCGAAAGACTTCCTCAGTCTGAGCTGCTGTATTCAGCTCAGTCTTATAAATAGCACCCTCTCACAGTGGATCAACCAGTTTGCTGATGACAGCCTGAAACCAGCTGCTCACATGATCAAGGAGGACCATCAGCCTAACGATGGATCGTTAGCACCCTGATGGTTGTTTGCTATTCACAGAGGGCTGAGTGATACTAGCAATAACAGCATTGTAAGAGGGGGACAGTTGAACCCGGAGGCGTCCACTCCTGTTTAATGATGGACGGTTTCTTTTCACAAAGATGGCCTCCTTTACTCCTCTCTCAAACCATCGTTTTGTTTTTTGAATGTCCAGAGGACCGGACTTAGCTTTTTAGATCCTTACAGTGACTTTGGGTGCACTCAAACGTTTACATTTGTTTCTTGTTCGTGGGTAACTTTTTATACGACACTGCTGGAAACTACTTTAAATGTCAATTGTTTCTTATGTTTTAAATAAAATTTGCCTCCATGTTCTAAAATATACACCCATAAAAGAGACTTTTTATTTGTGTAAGATGAGAAAAATAATCCAATCCCGCCCACCTCTGGGAACAATTCTCACTTCGAGCTGAACTCAGAATTTGCCGCCCTGCTCTGAGCTGTAAGGTTTTCTGGTGTGCATCTTTATTACCGTCCACAAGTTCATCCCTTAACTGTGGTTTAACTTTCTAAGTTTTGTTATATATTTGGTATGGGAATATCTGCATATTCATGCTCACAAATAGATACATAGCTGGTGCTGAATACACAAATACTTGAACTGTGTCCTATACTAAGAAATTATGAACATTTTTTTTAACTTTTACTCAGTACTGAGAATCTGAATCAGCAATGGACAACAGAAATAAGAACGGTAAACTTGGAAAGTATATAAGCCTGTTAGACTGTGAAAAAACAACTCTCCTTGCCACCGTGTCGAAGTTGTACTGTTGACCACAGTACACATAAAGACACGGAGCAGCAAAAAGAGGAAGATTGCTTCAGCTAAACTGAAAAAGTCTCTTGAACAAAAGTTAGAATGTTTTAACAAAGAAGTATCCGTCCGGAGGACCTGGCTCAACCTTGTTAGATTCACCTACCTGGATTATTGAGCATGCATCAGGACATTGCTTCAGCTACTTTCACTCAACCAATGTCACACATTTCTGCAGAGGTATAGGTATTTGCACTTGTGCTTCGACGTGTAACCACTGTGAAACAAACAGAATTGAAGAGAGAAACAAGTTCTATTCACAGTTACAAGAACAACCACTGTGCAACTGAGCGTTATTGGATTTTATGATGGTGCTGTAAAAACGCCGGGACACCCTGACACATGAAATGTAAAGCCCCATCCTGCTAGTAGGAGTGGCTGTGGCTCAGTGGTTAGAGCAGTTGTCCTCCAATGCAAGAGTTGGGGGTTCTAATCCACCAGCAGTCACATGTCGAAGTGTCCGTGGGCAAGACACTGAACCCATCATTGCCTCCAGTGTGTGTCCCATCATCGGTGTATGAATGTGATCTAAAAGCATTGATTAGTCTCTTTACAATGATTTGTTCAGCTAGCTTTGTAGAGATCAAGTAGATCTGTTGTTTGAATGGGTAAATGCGGACACAGATTGTAGTGTAAAGTGCATTGAGTGTCTTGATAAGATGGAAAGGTGCTCTATATGTACTATCCATTTAGTATAGTGTAATTTCAAAAGTAGTGCCCTTTGGTCAACTATGTCTTTCCTAAACAGATGAAGATATGTTTTCTAGTCATGGTCAATCATTTATGGTTATGCACACTTTGTTTGTAGTAACCTCCCTCCTAGAGAACATGGGATGACCAGAAAAGAATGTATTAGAAAATTAAGAGGACTTGCTACAAACCACAGGGACAGAGGATGTTAGCATCTGCGAGCCATAGCCTAACATGCTAAAGGCACCTTCCTAGAATGTCTGATGCATTTTCTCTTCCCTTTACAAATTAAATACATTTGTATGCTTGTTTTTTATCTTAATGTTTTTTGTTTGTGTATGTATGTGTGTTAATTTGTCAGCTGTGTTAACAAAATATCTCGGGAACCACTGGTTGGATTTTTATGAAATTTCCCGAAAGTAATCAGTGGATGAAATTCTACCGTACAACTGATTACCATATTTTCCGCCTGATAGGTCACACCGTTATATAGATCGCTTTGTCCAATTATTGGCAATAAATTGGAAAAATCCATAAACGTGTTGCACCTTTATTTAGGTCGCATCTATTATGCGTCACCGCTACACGAAGCGTCAGCGCCTCATTTGCCCTGCTGAAAATGGCGGCCACAGAAGCGAGCGAGCACGGAAGGACTTTACAAGATTAACACGGTAAAAACAATTATTTGTTTGCTGAAAATTATAGCAAAGATGTGTCTTAGCTGAACTTTTCCTTAATAAATGAACGCAATTGTCAAATCAGCTGGATTTAAAAAAGTAGTTTCGCCACGTGCACATGCGCGGGTGGGACGGCTTTATTTCTTTAAAATTTAGCTAAATAAATGCTTAAAAATATATATTTCTTAGCTGACAATATACCGTTCCTTAATAAATTCACAAAATGGTCAAATCTGCTGGATTTAAATTGTTTCACTTTGACTTCTTCCAAACCATCTCGTGCGCTGCGAAAATAAATGATAAATAAATCAAATTTTAGCTCAAATGTCTCATACAGGTCACAGTTTGTAAATGACCACCAAGTAATTACGTTCTGTAAGTTTGATAAAAATCTGTCCTGTAGATCATGAGTTATTTATCTAAATAGTATCCGTTTATGGTAGCTAACCGCTGACAACAACTAACAATGCTAAAATATCGATTTTTTTAGCTCTAAACATCTCCTGCAGCTAACAGATTGTAAATGACCACCAAGTAATTACGTCCTGTAAGTTTGATAAAAATCTGATCATTATTTATCTAAATAGTATCTGTTTACGGTAGCTAACCGCTAACAACAAACAACGATGCTAAAAGATAGTTTTTTTTTAGCTCTAAACATCTCCTACAGCTAACAGTTTGTAAATGGCCACCTAGTATCTGTAAGTTTAAAGAAAATCTGTCCTGTGGTTTTGTAGTTCTTACCTCCAGAGCATGGAGGCCGGGCAGCAACAGAGTCAGTCCGAGCAGAGGAGGCTTTTTTCGGACGGACACATGAGCTGGGAACGGTCGGTGTACCCTAGCGGACAAAAGTTGTACTGCACCATTTTTTGCCCCCCAAAAAAATCAGCCTAAATTGGTCTAAAAATATGGGGGAAAATCCATAAACAAGTCTCACCTCTTTATTAGTTTCAGGGCATGCAAATTAGGCAAAAAACTGTGACCTATAGTCCAGAAAATACGGTAACTTGTTTTGTTTTTTGGACAAAACTTTTCAAATAAGAGTTGAGCCAAGATGGTCTAGTGGCAGGGCTTTTGACTACGGATCCGAAGGTCGCGGGTTCGCGCCCCGGCCACTACCCAGCTTGGGGTGTCTATGAGTGCACACCTATTTCTCCAGCTCCCCGGGCGCTTTCGGGCTGCTCACTGCACCACCTGGTAGGTGGTTGGGTTAAATGCAGAGACGAATTTCGTCTGTGTATGGGAACATATGCAGATGACAGGAATAGACATTATTATATTATTATTATTAAACTTATTAGTACAAAAATGAACGTCTTTCAGAATATCATGTTTACAGTTAAGGTTGACCCCAAGTTAGCAGACCAAGACAGAGCCAGGCATACAAAAGGTAAGTGATTTTATTTAGAGGTGCAGCAGCTTTGGGGTTGGAAGGGAAAAGGGACAAGGTGAGTATCTTGAACAACTTAGTAATTGCAGCGATGGTTAGAGAAACCGTAGATAACTCTCTTACAGTTCTTTTATAGACGAAGCCAGAGAATAGGAGACGAGGTCCTGGGTTTCCATGAGGGACTTGAACATCCAGAGCGGGTAGAGTATGGGAGGAGCGAGGAGCAGTGTTCCAGGTTATGCATTGTTGATTTTTGAGTACTTGTTTGGTAAAGTGACAATATTGATCCGCAAGAGAGCCACGAGGAGTGAGGAGGTCTTGGGAAAAGTCAAACAAACAAACAGGATTTGGAAGTCACTGAAGGAAATCACAAAAAGTTACTAACCTGCAGATGTTGGATGCTGTCTATCATGGTGCGCTAAGATTCATAACCTTGTATTCACTGGTTAACTGGTCATCATTAACTTCACATATATTCTCTCACTGGCACATTTGCATCTTTAAATAACTTCTTGCTTGTTGCCTTCATAGATCTCCTCCATGTCACTGAGTGAGTGCAGCTACAGCGTGCACTCTCAGGACATGAGACCTTGAGCTCTCTAAGTGATGACAGCATCTCTCAGCCAATGATCTACCATCTTTGGGTGTAAACAGGAAGTGTCAGGTTTGTTGCTTGTGCAGACGTGTAACTAAAACTCTTCCCTGCTGGAAACGAAACCCGGAACTAAAAGGTTCTGCATTGGCTTACTTTATACAATTATATTGCAGAACATAGGTGTACACAATTTTCAGAAACATAACAAATATAATACTGACAGTGACTTCAAACATGGTCTGTTCCTGGCAAAAACCAATGCAGACATGCTTCTGTTTTTATTATTCGACATCACCTTACAACCTACCTGTTTTTATTTTGCTTTTGAAATACAATTTTCTTTCACTTGTTCTTCTCAATTTGTATGCTTTTTATGATTGTCTACTCTTGTCATTACTGTACTCTATGTTAAAATCAGGTCTCTCTTCTAAATGAGCCACCGAGGCTCAATGGGACTGTATGAATAAAGGTTGAATGAATGAAAAAGGAAAGTGCTGTTTTGAAACCAGTTTGGTAAGCTGTCCATCAATTACCAATACGTAGATAATTTCCCATTGACAGGAGAATGTCTGGCAGGAGCTTTAATGCTCAGCAGAGCAGTCCTTCCCAATCAGCCGCAGGTGCGGAGCGTTGGTTGATTGACCATGGTTTGCAGCTGTGGAGAGAGTGAGTGTAGGAAAACCCAGGAATCCTTCTCAGAGCAGTTATACAAATTTAAAATAACTGTTTTTACAAACATTGACATGGGTTATTCCTTTCAGTTTTTGCCCAGCTGTTTACACTGATTGGATTTCTTCTTTGTCGTTGTGTTACTCGTACAAAAATCAGCGCAGCTCCTTGTAGTTGACCAGTTTTTACCTCAAATTTAAACAATGGAAAAAATAATTACCAATGTACGACGGAGTATTAGGGCCATGCTAAGAATTTTTTTTACATTTACATTATAAGAAAAAAGTCATAAAATTATGAGAATGAAGTCATGCGAGAATAAAGTTGAAATTTATGAGAATAATGTCATACTATTACGAGAATAAACTTGTAATACGTTCCTGGGTCGGCTCGCACCTGCTGTGGACAGCCTCCAATACGACTCACTGTGTTTATGAAGTAGTCCGCAATCACTTTTGGATCACTATTTGTGATACAGGTGGTCCCCGAGTTACGACGGAGTTCCGTTCCTACGCCCGTTCTTAACTCGAATTTTGACGTAAGTCAGAAAATACGCACATAAAAAAATACATAAATAAATAAATGTACAGTACTGTACAGTTACCAAGCACTTAGCCTATCCTAACACAGTTTTTAAAGATGAAGGAGCAAGTTGAATCATCTCCCTCCTCCCTAGCAGGCTCCATTCACATGAAGAGAGCTAGCTGGCTAACTAATGTACAGTAGCTTGCTGTACGTGGCCTACCTACGTCTGTCCATCCAATATTTGTTTACAATGTAAAACCACCGTCAACCTCTGTCCAGAGCGTTTAATCTCCACCTGTATGTCCACTGCCACTGCTGTGAAGCTCCGTCCAGAGCGGGTCTACATTAACTCATTAACATTACACTACATTAACATTACACTACATTAACATTAACATTAATGAGTACATTAACTCATATGCTGCTTTGCCACTCTTTGCAAATGTCAATGCTAAAACCTTCAGTTTATTTTATAGATATACTTTTTATACTACTATGCAAAAACTCAGGACAGTATTACACTTTTATTATTTCATTTTATGCTTATGTTCATTAAATGTTTAGTGTTTTAGTGTTGGTGTAAATTTTCATACTTTTATACTACTATGCAAAAACTCAGGACAGTATTACACTTTTATTATTTCATTTTATGCTTATGTTCATTAAATGTTTAGTGTTTTAGTGTTGGTGTAAATTTTCATACTTTTATACTACTATGCAAAAACTCAGGACAGTGTTACACTTTTACTATTTTATGCTTATGTTTATTAAATGTTTTAGTGTTTAAATGGTTACTGTTGCACCGAGGGACTGAGAGAAACGCAATTTCAATCCTGTGTATGTCCTGTACATATTGCAGTTCTGACAATAAAGTTGACTTTGACTTTTGACTTTTGACTTGTCTTTCTGTGTTTTTCCGCTGTCAAGCTACTGCTTCTGCCATCAAAACAGGAAAGAAGTCAGAACTTGGCTTTCAAAATAAAAATTTTCAAAATAAAAATTTTTAATCCTTTTTTTTAATGAGATGCGTGACGTAACCCCAAAACGTCGTAAGTCGAGGACTACCTGTATATGCCTCCATCCACTTTGTGATGACTAATGTGTCAATACTGCCGTTAATTGCAATGCCATACGGCTTAGGTTCATCATAAGAATCCATGTGCAACAGTGTGTTGGGCCCTTCTATTGTACTGCCGACGTCAACATTCATCATTTTACTGCAGTTGTAAGACTGCTTTTTCATGTCGGAGTTCTGATAATATTACGACTTTATTCTGGTAATGTTATGACTTTAATGTCGCATGACTTTATTCTCGTTCGTAATGTACTTTTTATTTTTTCTTAGTGTGGCCCTAATACTCTGTCACACCAATGAATGAAATCAACAAAACTTTTTTTGTTTTCAAGATTTGAAGAGGGCAGATTATCAGCATTCAAGTCTTTCTTGCAGCTTTTCTCCCCTCAGTTGCAACACACTCATTAACTTTCCCCACATATCAGCGTCGGCTTGCATCGCCCTTCTTCTTACGAGCGCTGAGGCATCTTTGCACGTTATCAGCCTTTGTGCCAGCTCTCGAAAATACCCAATAGATAAACAGTGTAAATTAGACAAACTCACAACTCGCAGAGGCTGCCAAAAATCTCTGCCTGCATCCATCAGACAGCGGTGCGAGCATGACCTCCCCTTATTGCCGATCTGCTGCAAATCACCATTTCTCTCATGTTCTCACCAACAGTGTTGCTACAGCGAAGCGAGGTGAGGCTGTTTCTTTCTTTATTCAATTTTAACTCCGTGGTTAGACCTCAAAAACACTTACAACAAGCAATACCTGCACCCCAGGTTACCATGGAAACTCTACACTTAAAAATAGACCTAGAGCAACAAAAGCTACTGGTGGAATACACTTGCTTGATGTGGTTTGGGATGATGTGTGCTGCTGGGTGCACCCAAACACGGGTTGGCGTCCGGCTCTGTATTACAGTCTCCTTGTTCACAGTGATGGCTCATGAAAGAAGTGCACCTTTATATGCCCGCTCTATTGAAATTCACGTCGATGATAGGTTAGTTACTTCTGAGTGACAAATAAATTCAAGCATTTCATTTTACCTGTTTGGGTATATTTACAGAAAAGGACAAAGCACTGGTACAAGGTGTCTTTTTCATTTTTTGCACTGAGTGAAGTCTCGGCAGAATAGTGCTTTGACAGCTGTGACAGACGCCGCTTCACTCCAAGGATTTACATATGCAGCGGCTGTAAGAATGCCTGATGAGGTACCAGTAGGGTGTAATTCCCCTTTGTGCGACTGCCAGAGCACGGGTGATTTTTTAAACGTGTTATTTTTCTGCCCCGTGTTGTCAAACAACTCTGCACCTTTCATTTAATATAAAATAAATAAAAGCATTGTCGCTCCACACTTGTCACATTTAGCTCCCCCTGGGTGTGCCTTGTGGAAACTCCATGAAAAAAAAAAAGGGTTTTGCAGTTGCAGAAATTCATTCATTTGCACCTTTAAAAGTATTTTTATTGGGTAGCTTCACCAACGGCTGCACAAAAACTATTCGTTGCTCAGCATTTTCTTCAGATTTTATACATGCACCACCACCTAACTGGAGATAAATGCACAGGCACTTGAAAAAACACCCACACCCCCCTCTCAAAAACACGATTTTATGGTTTTACATCAATGCATTTTGCAGTTGCGAGAGCCATTTTTTATTTTTTGATCAAACGCTTTAAGCACTATTGAGTTAGATATATTAATAGCTTAGTTAATTTGTAAACAATAATTGAGAAAATGTGTGCCCAGTAGGATTAAGTCTTTCCCCAAAACAATTCATAATTTGTGTCTTGTATTTGTTGAGCCAATTAAATGTGAGTGACAGACTGTAGTGGGCACAGGCCTCAGGCTGTTTCCTGATTTACATTGGGTTCACTGTTTCATTTCGAACAAGAAAAAAGTAATTTGCTGATAATGAGGAGAAAACACAGTATCTGATACTTCAATTGAGTTTTTGAGACGAATATAAAGGCAGCAGCAGCTGTAGAGTGAAATAAAACAGCAGCAACAAAAAAATCCCTGTCTAATTGTCAGAGCAAAGAATAAAAGAAAATCCAGAAGCCTCTCCTACAGATGCAACATGTCATAAAATTTATTACAAAAACGTATTCACACTGGAGCAGCTGCGGCTCCTGAGGTTGATCTTCCAAGAGGAAGGTTGATGGTTTGATCCCAGTTCTCCATTCTGCACATCAAAGTGTTCTTGGTTTTGCTCATAATAATTGGAGTTTGTGGATGTTTGGAAAAACAAGCTTGTGTAGTTTGAAATGCTGTATACTAATGTATAATGTAGTGTACTGTATATTAAGAAATACGGTATTCCCTCACACGTTGTGATTCATTTGTCGTGGATTCACTTTATCACATTTTTAAAAAAGTAAGATTGGGCATGATACACAATTCTGTTGGGTGGATGAGCCGCACGATCAGCATGAAATTTTTATTTAAAATATATATTTTAAAATTATCTAGCACCTGCTGCACCTGTGTGCAGCCCACAGCTGCAGAAAAAGCTTCCTCCTGCACCGTGTCATATCTCCTCTGCAGCGGAGAAGTGGGCGTGGCCGAGAGCACTGGCAGCGAGCAGCCAGAGGCAGAGAGCGGAAATCATGACATGCAGTGCCTTTTTAGAGCATTTACAGTTTAGAAACATTGTTTAGAATATTGCAAGAGTATGGGAAGGATTTAAAATGCCCATATATATATATATATATATATATATATATATATATATGCATGTATATATAAACTCCTAAGACCCAGACTCTTGCATATGTGGATGCCAGGCCCTAGGAGGTTAGATACTAAAATAAACTACTACATACCATATTTTTTGGACTGTAAGGTGCACCGGATTATAAGGCATATTAAGTGAAACAAATAGATAAGTCGAACTTTATTCAACTCATTAACAGTAACTCGCAACATTGTTTAGTTGTAACACATAAAATACAATACACTCAATACAAAACAATACGCTGTACACATTTTTGACCGCCGTGTACAACATTAAAGCTGCAGTATGTAGCTTTTTTTATGAACATATTTCTTCACTCTGTCACTACCTCCTGACAGACTGATGTTAGCCAGGTAATCTCTGAAAAAAAAAAAAAAAATATTGTCCCCTTGCTTCTCCAGGTGGTAAATAAGCATTTCTAAAAAGAAAAGGTGACCCACCATTTTCCAGCCAATAAAAACAGAGTTTGTAACCAGCCAATAAAAACAGAGCTTGAATTTGAATCAGCCAATAAAAACAGAGCTTGAATTTGAAATTTAACAGACCACAAGGGGGCAGAGCGGGATCAGAATGCTTTGCCTGTTGAAAATATTTCTAAGTTCTGCAGTTCTACAGAAACTGCATACTGTACCTTTAAATCAGTTCAAGGTCAATAAGCACAACCAGAATTAACACATAAGGTGCACCAGATTATAAGGTTCACTGTCGATTTTTGAGAAAATTAAAGGATTTTAAGTGCGCCTTATAATCCGAAAAATACGGTACTACTTGTATTCCTACTTCATGGTTTTTCACAAACGGGCTTCAGGGTATGGATCCCCCATAATAAACAATACAGTGAAAAATCAGTGAGGAGTCAACATGACATGTAAAATAGCAACTAAATCCATCCATCCATCCATTATCTTTTACCTGCTTCTTCCATTTTGGGTCACAGGCAGGGCCGGATTTAGGAGGATAGGCCCCCCCGGGCTTGAGTCAATATGGGGGCCCATATATATATATATATA
>JBBPBX010012167.1:37287-47564 GCA_038048925.1 Garcialebias charrua | reverse complement strand
CTTTTTTAGCAGAGGACAAACTGCAGCAGTCTTAAAGCATTTAGGTACAGCTCCAGAACATAGGGATAAATTTATCAAGCTGACTACACTTGGACCAATACAATTAAAAATATCTTTAAAAAGAGATGTTGGTACTATATCCAGTGGACTCGAAGACAATTTCATTTGTTTCAAAAGATCATTGATATCATTAATGGTTACTGTACTAAAAGAGGACCATGTATTTGAAGTCAAAGGTTGTGGGTCCAGGTGGTTAGCAAGTGACGGAGAGATACTAGCTCTAATATTTGCAACTTTGTCCGTAAAAAATTTTAAAAACTGATTACAATCAGCATGTGTAAAAGCACTTTGAAATGAGCACAATGGAGAAACAATGTTCTTAATAGTGTCAAATAAGATTTTTGAATTTCTTCCTTTTGATTTGATGAGATCAGCAAAATAATTTAACCTTGCATTTTTGATCATCTCATTTAACGAACTAATTAAGTCTTTAAGGTGAAGCCTGTGAACCAACAGATCAGTCTGTTGCTAGCACACTTAGCTTTCAGGATGACGATATTAACACACAACAGACCTAAAAATGCCACCGTAGAAATGGGAGCAAAAACAAAAGTGTTGTTTTATATTTTTGTTCAGTGTGTTTCATTGTAGCCTCTTTCTGTTGTGAGAGCTTTTCTTGCTGCTCAGTGTTTTTAATGGTGAATTTCTTCTGAAGCTGGCAGAGCTGGGAGACACGCAGAGGGAGAGACACCGAGGGAGGCAGAAGAGGATGAAGATGATAACTATGTAAGTTTTGTTTTTTGTAATGAAAGATGATAGATTGCATGGATTATTACACTATTTATTTTAAAATTGAATCTTGTGCTGCTGGCAGAGCTGAGAGAGACACAGAGGGAGAGACACAGAGGGAGGCAGAAGAGGATGAAGATGATAACTATGTAAGTTTTGTTTTTTGTAATGAAAGATGATAGATTGCAAAAAGAGACAACCAACCATGTCCAACCATGGACAGCCCCTTAATATGGTAATGTTAATTAGGAATTATTTTTTCATAAAAGTTCTATTTTTGTTCTGGTGAAAGAGCATTAAATACTTCATGCACACAAATGGTGTACTATATTTTTTTGCCTAACCCAATGAGAATTGTTAACAGAATTGATAAGGAATTGAATCGATAAATGATATCGATAAAGGAATCGATATTGATAATTTCTTAACAATTCCCATCCCTACATATATGACTCTGCTCCCCCTTGCTCTCGCTGAACTTCAGCTCAGTCTCCTTAGCTCCGCCTCCACTGCATGTCCTCTCACAGCCGCTGCGATATTCTGTGTTTATATGTTAATAAAACATTCTAAAAAATAAAATAAAAACATGGGGCGCTGGTCCAGCAGAACACCAGGAAATCTGCAGAGCCTCGCGCAACCACGTTGAACCCGAGTTTAATTCGCTCGTGACAAATTCATTCATTTCCTCATGATTTCAGTCATGGAGTCAGCGGAGGAGTAAGTAATCACTTGACTTTTGGCAAAAAAACAAAAGAAAAGTCCAGATCAGGGATGAAGAAGGGGAATTTAATACATTTGTGTCACATACAAAACTGTCCTGCATTGCTTTGCAATCCTTTGAACGAGAATGTGCGCGGCCGCTGGGGCTGGGACAGGCGGGGGCGTGAGAAGCTCTGTTTTTATTGGCTGGTTAAAAACTCTGTTTTTATTGGCTGGTTAACGGCGGGTCACTGTGGTTTTTTAAAAAAAAATGCTTTTAGAGAAGCAAGGGGACTATAGTTTTTTTTCAGAGATTATTTTTCTAACATCAATCTGTCAAGAGATAGTGACAGAGTGAAGAAATATGTTAAAAATATATTTTAAGAACACTTACAGACTGCAGCTTTAAATACTTGCAAAAAGTTAGGAATATTTATTAACATAATCACATTTACAATAATTACAACAATGTGATGCATTCTCAAACAATTTTATATTTTGATCTACTTTGTAAAATACAAGTCTAAAATCCTTGCAAATGTTAACTGGGAATCAACTATTACAAACTTGAGTTTTGTTTTTTTAGCAACACACTACAGATATAAACATTTTAACTTGTACATATCACAAAACTTCTAGTTGTTTATCATAAAAATAGCCCACAAAGAAATTTGTATTTAGGTGATCATTTGATTATTTCTTTGTTGTGACAATGCTTTTTGGTAATAAATCT
Source organism: Garcialebias charrua (assembly GCA_038048925.1). Lineage (NCBI taxonomy): Eukaryota > Metazoa > Chordata > Actinopteri > Cyprinodontiformes > Rivulidae > Garcialebias > Garcialebias charrua. The sequence goes on along the minus strand of JBBPBX010012167.1, from coordinate 45,343 downwards.
TCTACTGTAGGAAAGTCTATTTTCCCTTAAATGGTGACATGCCTGATGAAAACAAAACAAATAAAAACAATGTACAGTACCGGTATGTAAGTAAGTATGTAAGTAAGTAAGTAAGTAAGTATGTATGTATGTGTTATGACCGGTAAAGGCCAAAACATACAAAGTGGACACTGACACAGAAAAAGAATTAAAACAAATTTTATTGAACCTAAAATAAAGCACTCCAGGCTGGCAAGGTCCTCCCAGGCTTCTTTCACCAGGACTGGAGCGTCCTCGTCTGGTTCAGCATCCAAAGGAAAATAAATAATAAAAAGTTCAAAGAAATGGTGGACCGGTGAGTCTGGCCAAACACAAGAAAACGCCACCCAGGCAAACCCAACCCCAATATAGGGCCGTAGTGTTTCCCCAGGCGACGATCTACCTATAACCAACAAGGCCCTCACTATCCAATAAAATAAAAAATGCGAAAACTAGGCTACCAACCCTCACGCAGTCAAAAGTACAAAATAAACTGAAAAAGAGGAAAAAGGTAACAGTCCCTCACTGTTATCCCCAGCTGTCCCCCTCTTGTACAACTGCACAGACACTACCCTCAGTGTCTCCAAGATTAACTCAAACAGGCCTCAGTGGCACAGGCCCACACTTCCTTAGTTAAACCAAAGTAGCAGTCAGCACTTAAGGTGCCTCAACCCACACCGAACTCTAAATTAAAGTCAGTTCAAGAGCTTCAACAGCTCACCTACCACTCCCCCTGGAGCAGACTCACAAACAGGCGGAGACGGTGGAGCTCTCCCAATGTTTGTACACTCAACAGCAACTCGGCTGTCAATCCACACTCAGTTTTGTTTTAAGTGTGTCTTCAGCTGGTTCAATAAACCCTAGCTGACCAAACAAGCTTAACTTGATTCACAAGCTTCCAACTTGCTTCCACTAGCTTTCACTATGTCCAACTCTAGTAAACACTAGAGCTGCACATGAGCAACCCTTTTGCTCCCCATGTACTGTTTAAGCAGCACAGTCCTTTAAAGCCTTAGCTCAACACAAAGTGGTCAGAGTGGGTGGAGTACACTCTGAAACACACACACATGCAGCATACAACTGCTTTGAGCAAAACTTGGTTTTTACCTGCAACAGGATTCCAAGTATTTCCAACAAGCACCCTTGCTTGCGTCCACCAACCTCAGTGGGCAATCTCAACCTCACATCAGTAAGGCTCCACAGTGTTTAGGTCTCAGCTCAGACTATTTAAAAGGCTGAGAGCAAACAGGTGTTTCACCTGAGCTAATCAAGCCTGATTAGGCTGAGAAAAAAAGTGCAGCTACAGGCTGCTGGTGCTTTCTTTAGCAGACTGCAGCCAACCTAAACACAATAATGATGTTTTTTTAAAAAACTCAGAACCCCCTCAGGTTCATAACAGTATGTATGTATGTATGTATGTATGTATGTATGTATGTATGTATGTATGTATGTATGTATGTATGTATGTATGTATGTATGTATGTATGTATGTATGTATGTATGCATGCATGTATGTATGTATTTATGTATATATGTATGTATGCATGTATGTATGTTTGTTTGTTTATTTGCTAAGCTGCAGAAATGAGCATGTGGGAGTCTCATATCTTCACAGTCTGGGACCAAACTTGTTCCACCCAGATAACAACACTCACCCACACATCAGAAGATTTATCAGAGGTTGAGGACCACCTGCTTGCAGTCCTGACCTCGACCTGTTGAACACATGTTGGATCTGTTTGGGCGAGCTGTTAATTAGTGAGTTACCAACAAAACCACTCATGCTCACATGTGACCTATGCTAGTACAGTAGTACAACAGCATGCCATCCAACAATAGTGCATGTCCAAGTTGCTGAGCAGCATGAGGACGAGGTGCCAGGCTGTTGTGGCTGGATATGATTATTTTACATGCTACTGAGGTCCCTGTACTCAACTATGCTGCTCAACTCACAAATGCATTCTCCTAACAACTATGGCACCATTTAAGGGTAAATACAGAGGCTTTTTTTTTTGCAAAGAAGTATTGTTACAATAACAAGAAATGTCAACCAAACACAGCCTTTTCCACAAATTCATAATCTTTGTGTTTAGTTTTTCTTAAAGGATTATTGAAATGAAATGTATACAGTGTTTATTATCACTTTAAAGGTGTAATATTTATGCAATCACTTATTTACACAACATATTTTTATTTTATTGGCATTACTCTGTAAAACATTGATTTCACTTTGACAATAGCTTTTGTCTTTTTTGAAAGAATGAGAATTAGACAATTAAAGATTAAACTTTTTCTGCACTTGCAAAGTTTCAGGAACTATATTAATCATCCAACAAAGTCACAGTTCCTGTATGACAAACTGCAATTTTAATAGAGGGTCATTTCTATTTTTCATCCCACAATGCAGTCAACAATCAGAAAATAAACGTTGCTATGGTTTTAAGAATATACAATACATGAATGATAAATTAGGAAAAGTCTTTCAGAATATACATATAAACAAAACCTGGATGAATACAGCTGATGTTGCTTGTATGGTTAAATGTAGTAGCTTTTTTAACTTTTTCTCCATCTGTCCATCTGATGGTTTCTTGAGCTGCAGCGTGAAAAACAAAAAACACTTCAAGCTTCTCATCGTCTAGGAAACCTCCTGATATTGTGACGTTGATTCCACCCTCATACGGTTGAGCTGGATCTTGTCGTATACCGTCAGCTGCTGGATGGTGAAGAAAAAAATCATTAGTGTCGCAACAAGACTCAAGATTATAGAGTTACAGGTACTTTAGAGAAAAGATCAGAAGACATGTGATCAGCTGAGAAATTACTTTAGTCACGGGTTAAAAAAAGAAACTGAAAACAAAACTTCCCTTCATCCAACAACCTGATCTAACGTCAAACTTCCCTTTTCTACTAAACCTTAGCTCCCATATCCTCTGATGCTGCTCAGTAATCGAGGTGGATAAATACAGTGTAACAAGATTGAGTCAGGTCCTCTGGATGGATGGAAAGTCCAGAGGACTGGACTCAACCATGTTAGACTTGCAGTATACCTTAGTCCTGTGCAGGTGTTCAAGTGATTCCACATCTGGCCCTGTTTGGTAACATCCCTTCAGTTTTTAGCTGTTGGAGGAACTAGTCAGACTGCAACAGAAGACTCTTATAGATCACATCTGAACTGACGTCCCAACAGCTCTTTGCTTATTAAATGAGCCGAACTTCCACATTTAATTTAACTCTTGGAAAATCCCTCTGCTTTATGACAATAAGTTGCTCCTTATGGGAAAAATTGACCCCCTTACTTAACTGCTGAAAAATACTGCCCCCCTCCCCCCAGTTGAAATGGCTTAAGTTTTAAAACAATTTTTTAATCAGTCTTTTTATTTTTATTTTTTCAGAACCCACACACACAAACAAAAACATACAACAAAATCCCCTCCCACACCAGATCAGCCCCACAGACATGCATACACCAGACAGGCATCCAGACAAGACAAACTCTGATTTATACCATACACATACATTTATGACAATTACACAGTATCATCTGGTGAAATACTTTCAATATACATATTTTACAGATGGCTGCCAAGTGTCCCAAAATCTCTCAACAGATCCTTTCAGAGTATATCTAATATTTTCCAAATGAGTATGACACATAATAATTATAATATTGGGAACTCTGTAAGAATTATCACTAGAAAACATTACTGTCATCCATCCAGTACATTATTTTATCAACTGAAATTATTGAAGTTCCATGATTTGGTTGATTATAATATTTTATCAATTATGTATAGGGCTCAGAATAACGAATTACCTTTAAATATCCAAATGAATTTTGTTAAAAGACAAAGTTGTTATAATCTTAAGGGGACAGAGATGTTTGTAAAACCACAATTCAGAACTAGTTTGAAGGGACGTTCTACCTCAATCCAGGGAATTAGATTATGGAATGGCTTGGAGAATGTAGTTAAAAATGCCAAGTCACTGTTTACATTTAAGAAAATGATCAAAAGGAATTTGTTGAAAAAATATATATGAATTAGCATAATGTGTATTGTATCAATTATTAGTTATGTATTAGTATTAGAAAATTAGAAAGAGTTAGTCATTTTGTACTGCTGGTGAAAGATTATTATTGTTTAATCTGATTGTTTGAAAAAAGGGGCAGATATAATAAGATTTATTCTTCTTTCTGCTACCTTTCATTTTTTTTACATTGTGTACGTATCATTAATGGGATTGTCTTGTATTGTGTTTCTTTTGTAAAAAAATGAACAAATTTAATAAACATAAACATAAATCAAAAAGGCGTTCAATTCAAGATCAACTGGACTTTATTTGTAACAGAAGACGTTTCGCTTCTCATCCGAAAAGCTTTATCAATTCAATGAACCAGACTGTGTGTGCGTGTGGATTTATAACAGGAGTCACGCACCATCATATGTAAATTGCAAGCTGAGGTAACACATACATGTAAATTGACAGATCACACCTTAACAGTAGGGAGTTCCCTTGAAGTCTCTGACAGAAGACACAACAACTGTATGTAAATTGACAAAAAACACCTCACAGCCCAACAACAGAGGTTTCTCAACAAACTTTGTTAGTCTAATTCACAGACAAGACACCTCTGCTCCCATCCGGTGTAAGACGTTTGTGAATCAGCCCCAAAACTGAGTTGTAAGTCTTGGAAAGTTGAAATCTCAGACCTCCTCCTCTGTTAAGAGAAGGTTTTTCTCTCTTAACATACAAAGCTTCCTTCACACCTCTCTCAAACCATCTGTGTTCTCGGTCCAAAATTTGCACATTTTCATCCTCAAATGAGTGTCCCTTGTCCGTGAGGTGAAGGTGAACAGCTGAGTTTTGTCCAGAGGTGGTGGCTCTCCTGTGTTGGGACATTCGTTTGTGAAGAGGCTGCTTCGTTTCTCCAATGTAACGGTCTGAGCAGACCTCGCTGCACTGGACTGCATACACCACACCACTCTGTTTGTGTGTGGGGGTTCTGTCCTTCGGGTGGACCAGCCTCTGTCTGAGAGTTCTGCTGGGTTTGAAATGTACTGGGATGTTGTGTTTGTTGAAAATCCTTCTGAAATTCTCTGAGACTCCAGCAACATAAGGAATGACAATGTTTTTCCGTCTGTTAGCATTTTTCTGTTGATTATTGTGTTTAGCAGATTTCCTCGCTGACTTGACAAAAGCCCAGTTGGGATATCCACATGTTTGCAGCGATTTGTTGATGTGTTTCTGTTCCTTTTCCTTCCCTTCTGTCCTTGTGGGGATGTGTTCTGCCCGATGCTGTAAGGTTCTGATGACAGAAAGTTTGTGCTCCGAGTTAATGTGTCTGGTGAACGCTTCCAGGTGGAAGCGTTCACCAGACACATTAACTCTGTTGATAACAACATCAAGTTCACCAGAGAGGATGCTAACGATAACAAGCTGCCTTTTTTGGACTGTTTGGTGCATATGGAGGGAGAGGACAGTCTCAACATTGAAGTTTACAGAAAACCAACCCACACAGACCAGTATCTTCTGTTTGACTCTCACCATCCACTGGAGCACAAACTTTCTGTCATCAGAACCTTACAGCATCGGGCAGAACACATCCCCACAAGGACAGAAGGGAAGGAAAAGGAACAGAAACACATCAACAAATCGCTGCAAACATGTGGATATCCCAACTGGGCTTTTGTCAAGTCAGCGAGGAAATCTGCTAAACACAATAATCAACAGAAAAATGCTAACAGACGGAAAAACATTGTCATTCCTTATGTTGCTGGAGTCTCAGAGAATTTCAGAAGGATTTTCAACAAACACAACATCCCAGTACATTTCAAACCCAGCAGAACTCTCAGACAGAGGCTGGTCCACCCGAAGGACAGAACCCCCACACACAAACAGAGTGGTGTGGTGTATGCAGTCCAGTGCAGCGAGGTCTGCTCAGACCGTTACATTGGAGAAACGAAGCAGCCTCTTCACAAACGAATGTCCCAACACAGGAGAGCCACCACCTCTGGACAAAACTCAGCTGTTCACCTTCACCTCACGGACAAGGGACACTCATTTGAGGATGAAAATGTGCAAATTTTGGACCGAGAACACAGATGGTTTGAGAGAGGTGTGAAGGAAGCTTTGTATGTTAAGAGAGAAAAACCTTCTCTTAACAGAGGAGGAGGTCTGAGATTTCAACTTTCCAAGACTTACAACTCAGTTTTGGGGCTGATTCACAAACGTCTTACACCGGATGGGAGCAGAGGTGTCTTGTCTGTGAATTAGACTAACAAAGTTTGTTGAGAAGCCTCTGTTGTTGGGCTGTGAGGTGTTTTTTGTCAATTTACATACAGTTGTTGTGTTTTCTGTCAGAGACTTCAAGGGAACTCCCTACTGTTAAGGTGTGATCTGTCAATTTACATGTATGTGTTACCTCAGCTTGCAATTTACATATGATGGTGCGTGACTCCTGTTATAAATCCACACGCACACACAGTCTGGTTCATTGAATTGATAAAGCTTTTCGGATGAGAAGCGAAACGTCTTCTGTTACAAATAAAGTCCAGTTGATCTTGAATTGAACGCCTTTTTGATTTATCATGTCCTGGACGACTGAGAATCTTCACCAGCAAACATAAACATACTTCTCTTATCCAGTGTTCATAGGCCAGGGGATGAAGATCTTTCCAAATGCATAGAATAATTAATATTTAAAACTATTTAAGGGCATTTTTACGGAATTCCGTAAGAATTTGCTCTTTAAACCAAACAAAAACGATTTTGTCAGACCAGATGACGAGACTCGACAGCAACATCCAGCTGGAACAGATGGATCTTTATCGTGGTAAGTCGAAGACCACCCTGATAAATCTTATTCAGAGGCTCTCAAATGTAAAAAGCAAAGCATCACCGAGTCAGCTAATGTAACAATCAAAAGAGGAAAAGACAAAAATCCATGTTGACAGGAATGTATTATTTTATAATTTGACAATAATTGGATCAGAAAAGGCATTTATAATGGATTTTCTATATGGTCATTTTTCCCCCTCAGGAACAATAAAGTGTGGTGAAGTCGCTGTGACATTTGAAATATTGAGGAAAATTTTGATAAAATGGGAAAATTTGAGGATTTTTAGGCTTTGCCAGGAACACTTGCGTTTACTAACAGCATAAAAAATAAAAATAAAAACACATACAAAAATAAAAGTGGCTGATTTTATGAGACTTTCTACGGGTTATTTAACTAACAAAAATTTAAACAACTGAAGAAGCCAAATTTATCCATAAAAACAAATATGTTATTGTTTAATTTTGCCAGATGAGGACAAAATGTGAACAACTACAGTATATTATTCCTACAATTGCACTGAATATTTAAAATTCAAACAAACTGCAGTTCTACTAGTTTTAGAAATCATAAAGGTCACTCACCCCCTGTGGGACTGCATCTTGTGTTCTGTTTTGAATCACGTCATACAAGGAGGAAGGTTTCAAGTTAGCTGAAGTTTCCTGGAAGTGTTTAAGAATCAACAACAACAACAACAACAACAACAACAACAACAACAACAACAACAACAACAACAACAACAACAACAACAACAACAACAACAACAACAAAAGAAAGAAATCGTAAAACTTTTCCAGGCAGAAAATCATTTTCAAGAGCAATTTATTCACCTGTTCAACTGCATAATCTGAGATATCTGCATAAACTGTGAGTTCATTTGAGTCGCTGCCTGGAGGCAAAACCAACAGTAAATATTAAAATAGTAAGTGTTGAAAACAGTGCATCACTTAGTAATAAAAATCATGTTAAGTATTCAAAGTTATTTACCTGCCCGCCTTTGTTTGCAGAGACAGACAGATGCTGTTACAGTAATTATGAGCAGAATCAGCAGACCTCCAGCTGCAGCAAGGATCCACATGAACTGTTTGTCTGCAATCATTGATGGTTACAATATAGAAAGAAAAAGCTTAAATAAATCAAATTAAGCATAAAGAAAGAACATCTCTGCAGATGATGGGCTTTGTAAGGCTCAGTCTTGTT
>JBBPBX010012167.1:15396-32088 GCA_038048925.1 Garcialebias charrua | reverse complement strand
TATACAGCTAACCCCCTACCTACGACTCCATCGACCTACGGCAACCCGGACCTACGAACGTATCATATTTAATAAAAATATGAAATTATTAAAAAATAATTTTTTTTTTTTTTTTTGTGTGTTTAAATGTTCTTAATTTCATGTGTACAGCACTTTGTTGCAGCTGTGGTTGTTTTAAAGGCTTTATAAATAATAATTATGATAAAAATGATCATTTCTGATCATTTTTGTCATGATTGCGCAATCTTGCGCAGCAAGAAGAAGGTCTCCAGTTTACACGGTCACAAGTTAAGTAGAACACCGGACGCCATTTTAGGTTCAGTCACGGGCCGGCTGCCGGGAGCCGGCCTTTGAAGACTGGTGACCAGGATCGCCTCATATGGATTAATTACTAGCTGGAAACGTCTCTGTGAACTCTGTGGATGTCTCAGGCAGCCGCGGATTTATCGCCGATCGTGCCAGGCCGCCGCGCGAACACCTCCGGCCTGGCTAGCTCCAGAAGCTAACACGGGAGCTAACACGGGAGCCGGCCTTTGAAGACTGGTGACCAGGATCGCCTCATATGGATTAATTACTAGCTGGAAACGTCTCTGTGAACTCTGTGGATGTCTCAGGCAGCCGCGGATTTATCGCCGATCGTGCCAGGCCGCCGCGCGAACACCTCCGGCCTGGCTAGCTCCAGAAGCTAACACGGGAGCTAACACGGGACGCAGCAGCGGCTTTGACCACCTCAAAGTAAGAAATTATATTTTTATTTAATTTATATTTTTATTACTGTACTGTATTAATTAATTACACTGTGTTAGGTGTGTTAGGATAGGCGAAGTACGTACAGTACAGTATTGAATGTGCTGTGCTGAATAGCAATGTTTAACGTTGCTGTACAGTTACTGTGTGTGTTTATGGATGAATGTGTGGTGTAATGTGTTAGATAAGTGTTTGTAAATAAAGTTCTGTGCATGTTTATGGCCCAGTATGTCAGCTTGTTCAGTCTCATGCCGATAAATTTGTGTGCGGCGCTCCGTTAGCGTTATTTCCGCGACGTACGAACGAAATCAGGACCTACGAACAAGAGTTATTTTCACCCCCTAGCTACGGCAGAATCGAGCTGCGAACGGTCCTTAGGTCCGGAACTCGTACTTAACTCGGGGGTTAGCTGTACTGTACATTACTACTATACATACTATACACTATACAGTACATTACTACTATACATACTATACACTATAAATTGCTACTACACATACTATACACTATACAGGTGGTCCCCGACTTACAAACGAGTTCCGTTCCTACGCACCGTTCGTAACTCCAAAATTCGTAAGTCGGAACGCGTTACACGTGGTGTTCGTAAGTCCGGATTTTTGGTCATAAGTCGGAATATGTATGCTAACGCTGCGCCGCACATCCGTTTATCAACATGAGACTGAACAAGCGTACATACTGGTTCATAAACATGCACAGAACTTTATTTACAAACGGTTAGCTAACACACATTCATCTAAAAACACATACCAGTGCTGTATTTACTGTCCAGCAGTACTGTTCGTAAGCGCGTTCGTAAGTCTGGAACGTCTTAAGTCGAGCCCGTCGTAAGTCGGGGACCACCTGTACATTACTACTATACATACTATACACTATACAGTACATTACTACTATACATACTATACACTAGGGCTGGGCGATATGGAAAAAATCCTATATCACGATATGGACTTTTTTATATCACGATAACGATATATATCACGATATATACAACACGATGTGTGTGTGTGTGTGTACAGCAAAAATTTGGACCAAAGTTTTTTTATTTTATTATTTTACTACAGATAGTTACATTTATAAGAATGTGAACAAAAAGAACAAGGAAATTTGGACCAAAGTAGAAACTAGATCTACCTAAGATCTACCTTAATTCAAGGAGTACGATTATGGAATGACTTAATGCCAAATGACAAATGTTAAGGAAGCCAAATCATTCCTTGTATTTAAGAAACTGGTAAAAAATGAATTGCTAAAAAAAATAAAATGAATCTAATTTAATGTGTGATATATGTGAATTGAAAATTGACTGAGTTATTTACTTATTTTGTTATTATAGAAAATATTGTTTGAACTGTTATTAGATGAATAAGGAGCAGATTTAATAAGATTTATTCTTCATCTGCTACCTTTCATTTTATTATTTTTTTTCTATTATGAATACGTTAATTGTTGTATTTCATTTTATAAAATGAATAAACTAACAAACAAACAAACAAACAACTCCTTTTCTACTTTGGTCCAAATTTTTCCTGCAGGTGGCGGTAAAACAACAGCTGCTAATGAAACTCACGAAGAAGAAATCCGCTCTGAAGTTTGAGTAAACAAAGCAAGAAACAGAAAAGAGAAAACGTTGCGTTTGATTGCGGTTCTGTTGTGTCTCTGGTCTGTTTTGTATTGGTTAACTGGACCCGAGTTCGGACTCGGTTGGACTCTGGGTTCGTGTCCTCTGGACCCATTTTGTCTCCGAGTTTCAGCGGAGCGAAATAATGGAAGCTAACAAGGTGAGCTTCCCCCTCTTTTTGGTAAAAGTTATTCTTCTTGGGCTGCCTGTGCAGCTGTTTTCTCCTTGTTGAGATCTATGGTTGAGACACCGGCTTCATGCGCCTGCGTCTCTGTTGCTCTCGAGTTTAACCACGTAAAGCATGTGTCGCAAACCCGCGCGTGCGTCAAACATAAAGCCGCGCCGTCATCTCGCAAAACCACAATATGAAGCTTATTTGCGACAGTTATTTTTTTATTCTTATTTATCACGATAGAGACGATAGAAGGAAAGTAGCACGATAGACACGTTTCTATCGTCCCCACGATATATATCGTCATATCGCACAGCCCTACTATACACTATACTTTACTACTACTATACACTATAAATTACTACTATAATAATAATTAATAATAATTTGTCACATTTGTCATCTGTGTATGTTTCCCATACTTGACAGACGAAATTGGTCTTCTGCCTTTAACCCAACCACCACCAGGTGGTGCAGCGAGCAGCCGTAGTCAGCGCTCGGGGAGCTGGAGAATTAGATGTGCACTCATAGACACCCCAAGGTGTGTAGTGGCCGGGGCGCGAACCCGCGTCCTTCAGGTCCCAAGTCAAAAGCCTTAGCCACTACACCATCTGGGCTCCCATACATACATACTATACACTATACACTACTATACAGGTCCTTCTAAAAAATTAGCATATTGTGATAAAGGTCATTATTTTCCATAATGTAATGATAAAAATGAAACTTTCATATATTTTAGATTCATTGCACACCAACTGAAATATTTCAGGTCTTTTATTGTTTTAATACTGATGATTTTGGCATACAGCTCATGAAAACCCAAAATTCCTGTCTCAAAAAATTAGCATATTTCATCCGACCAATAAAAGAAAAGTGTTTTTAATACAAAAAAAGTCAACCTTCAAATAATTATGTTCAGTTATGCACTCAATACTTGGTCGGGAATCCTTTTGCAGAAATGACTGCTTCAATGCGGCGTGGCATGGAGGAAATCTGCCTGTGGCACTGCTGAGGTGTTATGGAGGCCCAGGATGCTTCGATAATAATAATAATAATAATGAATTCAATTTATAATGCACTTTTCGTTAATAAAAATCTCAAAGTGCTACAAAGTGTAACAAAGCAAAGATCAAAATAAAACAAGTGATAAAATCAAATAAAATCAATAATAATATCGACTAAGATCAAAGATAAAATCATGTGGATGCAGATTAGGCTTGCTTAAAAAATAAATAAAATAAAACAAGTGATAAAATCAAGTAAAATCAATAATGATATCAGCTAAGATCAAAGATAAAATCATGTGGAGGCAGAATAGGCTTGCTTAAAAAGAAAAGTCTTTATGCTGCTTTTAAAGTCAACCAGTGACTGTGGAGCTCTCAGGTCGTCAGGGAGGGAGTTCCACAGGCGGGGGGCAGCCACACAGAATGCTCGGTCTCCCATGGTCCTCAATTTGGTCCGAGGAATATGAAGGAAATTACTGTTCTGTGATCGTAGAGACCGGGTGGATGAATATGGTGCAAGAATGTCCTTTAGATAGTCAGGTGAAGTGCCGTGCAAGCATTGATGGGTAATGAGAGCAGTTTTGTACTGAATTCTGTAGGTGACAGGAAGCCAATGGAGGTTATGGAGAATGGGTGTAATATGTTCAAATTTACGAACTCTCAACAGAATCCTTGCTGCACTGTTTTGAATGTATTGAAGTTTCTGAAGGTTTTTGCCAGGGATACCAATAAACAGGGAGTTGCAGTAGTCGAGCCTGGAGGAGACAAAGGCATGGACGAGTTTCTCAGCATCAGGAAAAGTCAGAGATGGGCGAAGTCTGGAGATGTTTCGAAGATGGAAGAAGCAGGTTTTAAACAGATGCTTAATGTGATTTTCAAATGTAAGATGAGAGTCCATTTTTATTCCAAGATTTGTAACAGAGGTGGAGAGGGGGATGTCTTGACCAGAGAAGGAGATTGTTGTTAAAGTTGATGTTTGTATCTGGTGAGGGGTGCCAATCAATATGGCCTCAGTCTTCGAGCAGTTTAATTGAAGAAAGTTCTGATTCATCCATGCCTTTATTTCCTCCAGGCAGGCAGAGAGAACAGTGAGTGAAGATGGAGATAGGGATGATGATGATGTTCCAGTCCTGATGTAAAGCTGTGTGTCGTCGGCATAGCAGTGAAAAGAAATGTTGAACTGATTAATAATTTGACCTAAAGGCAGCATGTAGAGGGAAAACAGCAGGGGCCCCAGAACTGACCCCTGAGGGACACCACAGGAGACACCGACTGTCTGGGAAGTGGCATTGCCAAGGCTAACACATTCCAGCCTATTGGAGAGGAAAGAATTGAACCAGTCCAGGACAGTGTCACAGAGACCGACCTCCACATGAAGACGGTGGAGGAGGATACTATGGTCCACAGTGTCGAAGGCTGCAGTGAGGTCAAGGAGGACAAGGATGGAGGGAGAACCAGTGTCAGCAGCCATGAGGACATCATTTGTTACTCTCAGCAGTGCAGTCTCAGTACTGTGAGCTGCTCTGAATCCAGACTGGAACTTCTCATACAGAGAGTGTTGCTGTAGGTGGTCCTGCAGCTGAGCAGCAACTGCTTTCTCCAGCACTTTGGACAGAAATGGGAGGTGGGAAATTGGGCGGTAATTAGAAAAAATGTCGGGATCCAAATTAGATTTTTTCAGAAGAGGCCTAATGATGGCAGTTTTTAGAGGCAATGGAACATGACCAGATTGTAGAGACTTGTTTATTATTTGTGTGATTAATGGGCTTATTGCAGAGTGATTGGATTTTATGAGAGACGAGGGGAAGGGATCCAGGGCGCAGGATGAAGGCTTCATTTTCTTGAGGATGGTCTCCACCTCACTCTGAACGACTTCATCAAAGCTGCTCAGGGTCCCAGAAAGCAGACGGGTAGATGGCACACTAAGATCAGGGAGGTTGTGGAGCTGAGATCTGATAGTGTCAACTTTGTTTTTAAATGATGAGAGGAACAGGTTGCATTTTTGAACAGAGTCCTCATGAGTTTGTTTAATGGGATTAAGCAGATGAGTTATTGTGGAGAAGAGCTGTTTAGAGTTTCCAGGGCAGGTGTTGATGATGTTGGAATAATATTTGGAGCGTGCTTCTTTAAGAGAATAGGCGTACGCTTTCTGATGTTCTTTGTACGCTTGCTTATGTACCGAGAGACCAGATGATTTTACACGTCTCTCAATAGCACGGCCAGTTGCCTTCATCCTGCGCAGCTCATCAGTGTACCAAGGGGCTGAACGGGAGAAAGACACCAGTCTTGACTTCAAGGGAGCATGTAGGTCCAGAAGCTCCTGGAGAGATTGGTTGTAGTAATCCACAGAGTCATCTGCAGATGAGTGATTGACAGCGGTCAGGGCGTGAAGATCAGCAGACAAAACATCAGGGGAAATGTTTTTATAGTCACGGAACTGGATAGGTCGTTTTGGGTTAGAAGCAGGCGAAGTTGAAGGCACTTCCAGGGAGATGACCCTGTGGTCTGAGACACCCAGGTCATATACAGACAAGTTATTGATGAGTACAGTGTCTGTAATCACCAAATCCAGAGTATGCCCCCTGTTGTGCGTAGGGGCGTCCACATGTTGGGTGAGGTTGAGAGATTCCAAAAGAGACTTAAAATCTGTAGCCAGAGGGGAAGAGGAATTGTCCATGTGGATATTTAGATCGCCAAGAAAAATAGTTTTTACAGGGGAGGTGCAGAAAAAAGTGAGGAGGTCATGCATTTCTGAGTTAAATGAAACATGCGGTTTGGGAGGTCTATAAATCAATATAACGTTCATCAGGAGTGGGGCTTTGAAGTTGAAGGCCAAACATTCAAAAGAAGAAAAATTATGAGAAGACAGATGTGACAATTTTAAATTACTGCGGTAGATTACAGCCAGACCACCACCGCGGCCAGTGCAGCGGGCTCTCTGCAGATAACTGTATCCAGAGGGACAAGCTTCATTCAGAGAACTGAACACGTCTGGTTGATGCCAAGTTTCTGTGAGGCACATGAGGTCCAAGTTTTTCTCCAGAATGTGATCATGAATTAGACATGATTTATTGGATAGTGATTGTACATTGAAAAGTTCTATTTTAATGCTAGTTGGTGTAGGAGCTTTTTGAACCGGTTTAAGCAGACTGAAGTCCACTCCACGTTTTCCTTGCCACCTCGTGTGCTGCGGACTACAAGGGACTACAGATAGCAGCCTTAAGCTCATCCAGAGTGTTGGGTCTTGCGTCTCTCAACTTTCTCTTCACAATATCCCACAGATTCTCTATGGGGTTCAGGTCAGGAGAGTTGGCAGGCCAATTGAGCACAGTAATACCATGGTCAGTAAATCATTTACCAGTGGTTTTAGCACTGTGAGCAGGTGCCAGGTCGTGTTGAAAAATGAAATCATCTCCATAAAGGCTGAGTTAGACTCGCGCTTTGGTCCGCAGGCTGGAGCGCGCGCGCTGCGCGTGCACTGTGCCGTGCGGCGAAATGCGTTTACAGTGTCGCCTCTGTGTTTATAGTTGTCCCACGGCGGCGCATGGCAAAGTGCTGTTCTTTTACGGACCAGCAGGAGGCAGTACCCTCTAAAACCTGTGCATATGTTGCAAGAAAGGTGTAGAAGAAGAACTGTTTGACGTCACACAACAAAAACAAATAGCTTTCCGCTCGCGTGCTGAACTGTTGTCTTTATTTGCGGTTTTAATGCATGGAGTCAGCGGAGGAGAAAGCGATCACGTGACTTTTGGCGAAAAAACAAAAGAAAAGTCCGACTCCAGATCAGGAACGAAGGAGAATTTAATACATTTTGTGTCACAAAACATTCCTCCATGCGTCGCGACTCCGTCTCCACGACCACAGCGGCGCAAACAGCTGCAGGCTCCGGCGTGAAGAGGGTGAAGGCTGTCGGGTGTGGACCTGTCAATCAAATCGTAGCGCCCACCGCGCGCGCATAGGCTTGCGGAGTTTCAAAAATTCAGAGGTGCACGACACGCGCTAATCCCACGCGCGGGGCCAACGCGCAGGGGCGGGGACTGTGAAATTGCGTCACTTTTGGAGCGCGCACCCTCGCGCGCTGCGCGACGCGTCGAGTATGAATCTAGCTTAAAGCTTTTCAGCAGATGGAAGCATGAAGTGCTCCAAAATCTCCTGATAGCTAGCTGCATTGACCCTGCCCTTGATAAAACACAGTGGACCAACACCAGCAGCTGACATGGCACCCCAGACCATCACTGACTGTGGGTACTTGACACTGGACTTCTGGCATTTCCTTCTCCCCAGTCTTCCTCCAGACTCTGGCACCTTGATTTCCGAATGACATGCAAACTTTGCTTTCATCCGAAAAAAGTACTTTGGACCACTGAGCAACAGTCCAGTGCTGCTTCTCTGTAGCCCAGGTCAGGCGCTTCTGCCGCTGTTTCTGGTTCAAAAGTGGCTTGACCTGGGGAATGCGGCACCTGTAGCCCATTTCCTGCACACGCCTGTGCACGGTGGCTCTGGAATCGGCCCTTCTCCACAATCTTCCTCAGGGTCCGGTCACCTCTTCTCGTTGTGCAGCGTTTTCTGCCACACTTTTCCCTTCCCACAGACTTCCCACTGAGGTGCCTTGATACAGCACTCTGGGAACAGCCTATTTGTTCAGAAATTTCTTTCTGTGTCTTACCCTCTTGCTTGAGGGTGTCAATGATGGCCTTCTGGACAGCAGTCAGGTCGGCAGTCTTACCCATGATTGCGGTTTTGAGCAATGAACCAGGCTGGGAGTTTTTAAAAGCCTCAGGAATCTTTTGCAGGTGTTTATTAATTCGTTGATTCAGATGATTAGGTTAATAGCCCGTTTAGAGAACCTTTACATTATATGCTAATTTTTTGATAGGAATTTTGGGTTTTCATGAGCTGGTTTTCATTTTTGGTACAATTTTGTTACATTTAGCTATTGTTAGCTGATTTTCACTTTTACCTATGCATAGGTAAAAGTGAAAATGGCTTTTCTCATTTTAACTTTTAGCTATAGTTTAGCTCATTTTCTTTTTAGCTATAGTTTTAGTAATGTACGCTTTTAGCAATGGCTTTGTTATAATTTTAGCTTCAAGCTACAGTTTATCTCATTTTTTTTTTAGCTAAAGTTTTGCTAATTTTAGCTTTTAGCCACAGTTTAGCTATATTTAGTTTTTGGTACAATTTTGTTACATTTAGCTACTGTTAGCTGATTTTCACGTTTAGCTACGACTTTGCTAATTTTAAATTTTAGCTATCCACAATATTCCTGAAGGTGGCACTGTATTTGCGATTATGGGACTTACTTCCGTTTGACCCCGGAAGTGCCTGTATTCCATAGGCGGAGTATGGATCGCGGGTGTTTTTGAAAGTTATTTTCATTCATTTTATCGGAGCAAACACAGCTTTTGTTTAAACGGAACGTTTACTGAAATGTCCTACCGGGGTTCAGGTACCTGCTGTGCTGTTCGCGGCTGCACCAACAACCGGACCAAGCTAAATCTTTGGCTAAAACAACAGTGTTTTCAACACGGACCCAAAACAAAGAAAGAGTGTTCCTGCATCCTTCTCTATGGCTGTGTCTGCGCGATCAGGTAACATCTGTAATTTCTTTTTATTCAGGGAGGGTTTATTAATGAGAGTTTTGGATGATTTACTGTCTTAAAATGATATATGTCAGGCGCGACCGGTACTTTTAGCCGAGATAGCTGCTAACAAACCTTAGCCGAGAGGCCGGAGCAAACGCGTTCGCTATTTATGTATTTTTAAATTATGTCAGCGCGATCAGGTCACATCTGTTATTTCTTTTTATTTGTCCCTCCTCTTTTAACAAAACGAGTGGTGTTCCCACATTTTTAATGAACTAAAACAACAAAGTTTGGACTGTCTTCAACTGTATTACTCGCATGTAAACAAACGGTGTTTCCGGTCAACCGGAAGTCATGCGCACATTTCGCGCAAAGCATCATGGGGCATAGGAATATTGTGGATAGTTTAGCTCATTTTCCTTTTAGCTATAGTTTTGATAATGTAAGCTTTTAACAATGGCTTTGCTATAATTTTAGCTTCAAGCTACAGTTTTACTCATTTTAGTCTTTAGCTAAAGTTGAGCTAATTTTAGCTTTTAGCCTCTGTTTTGCTTGTTTTAAGCCATATAAGTAATGATTTAGTCTTGAACAGATTTCAGTACTTCAGCCCTCACATCGTTTATGCAGTAAATGTAAGTATTACAGTACGGTATATATTTTGGTAAGAAGACAATGTACAGAGTAGTCTTGTGTGTAATACTGTAACTGAATGGGATGGGACATGGAAGTATTTGTAAGCTAAACTTTGCTCCATTTCTGTACTTTACCATATGCTTCTTTATGTTTGTACCTAAAATTGTGTGCCTGTGAAACCCTATCCCTGAAGCACACCCAAGTAGTTTTACATTTCGTTATCCTACTCGCTGTTTGTTTCTTAGCGATGTGTCCCCGCCAAAGATACGAGACATTTCTCACCATCGCTGCACTTCCTATCATGATCTGTTTTTGTTTAGCTTGTCTTCTGATCTGTTCTGTGAACAGAAACAGTTACTAGTCACCTCATAAAACAAAGAGATTAAATAACCACCCACTTGCTCTGCATATGATAATCATTCTGCCCTTTAGTCGTGCTAACACTCATAAACTGCTGGTCAGTGTGGCCTGTTGAATGCAGCAGCAATTTACTACTTATAGATGCCAGAATATACCTGAACCAAGCAGGGTTTTCTGCAAATACTGTGCTCCATGGCCGTATGTAGCACATTAAATTAAATGTGTTGTCTGTGCTGGCATGGTCAGACAGAAAGATTAAAATATGCTTTATTTTTTTAATTTTTTTTATTAACCTCCATTAAAAGTAAGACAGATGGCTAGCTCCTGCATTTCTTTCTGTGCGCTCGCCCAAGTGACCTGCCTGCCTGTGAATGCGTATTGGGATACGCTTGGTCGACCATGAAAAAGAGTGGGAATGGAAAAAAATATATGAATGAATGATGAGGCAGTAGCCATCAGCTGAGCCTAGAAAGAGTCAACGGCTATAAGACGAAGATGCATTTATTAACCTAATAATAAAAGGAAAGCTCAGATTATTGTTAGCTTACGTCGCTGCTGCCACACTTTATTCAAAGCTCTCCAAGTGAAGAACATTGCACAGCCAAAGCCACGTCTGACAGCTAACGCGGTGGTGATGCGGGCACCTAAGCGCAGCACGAAGCTGCACACATGGGCTGCATGTGCTCTGAGAATAAAACGCAGCACTTCAGGGATTCCATTGTTTCTTTTACCATAATTACTAACAAATGCCAAAGCTATTGTACAACAAGGCCAGCTGCTTCAGCAAAACTTAACTCTTGCGTTTGGCTTTTGTTGTTGTTTAGCAGGTTAGGCGTGCGTTTCCTTTGTCACCTGGACCCACTGGCGTAACTCAAAACCCCAAACCAGGATCATTTTCACTCCATTTATACTGATTCTAGCACTACAGGTAGTCCTCGACTTACGACGGAGATCCGTTCCTACGCTACGTCGTAACTTGAATTTCAACATAAGTCGGAACATACGTCCAAACTGCACCTTATACGTACAGTACTGTATTTTACCAAGCACTTAGCCTATCCTAACACAGTACCCTACATAATTATCAAAGCACACATACATTTCAGAGCCATAATGAAGGGAAAAAATAGTTAATTTCCTACTCTGGAATGCTGGTGAAGCCGTTTCCTCCGTTCCTCCCTCCCTCCTCCGGATTCTGCATTTGTTTACGTCGTAAAACCACCGTCCATAAAACAGCTACTTTTCCACAGCTGTTGCGTGTCCAGCTTGGTCCAACAAGTTTTGTTTTGTGAATGTCCAGAGGACCAGACTTAGCTTTTTTAGAGAGTACAGAGCAGCTGTAGCCTCCGCAGCTAACCGGAAACTGCATAACTCGTCATTTCAAAATAAAAATTTCAAAATATATATTTTATTTTATTGAGATGCGTGTCGTAACCACGAAACGTCGTAACTCGAGACCGTCGTAAGTCGAGGACTACCTGTACTTTGATATAAAATAAAATTTTAAATGATGAGAAATCCACAGCTTTTTGTAGTAGTTATCAAAAAGGCAGACTAAGGTTTCTGATTAAGTGTCCATTTGTCTGTTAGCAAAATACCCTTACAAACTATTGCACAAATTCAACTGATTAATGTAACCCAATTTAACTCAATTCAATTCTGTTTATTGATATAGCACCAAGTTAGAAGAGAACTCAGCTCAGGGCATTGAACAGAATCCAAGATGGCTGCCACACCCAGCAGCCCCTAAAAACACACAGATGGTTAGCATTCAATAAATATTACAGATATTGTACAAAAAATGTGTGTGGTAGTAGTTGAGAGTCATTTACAACACATACTCCAAGTGCAACTCACTGCACGAGATCACTGCTTTAAAATGAGCTAGCCCCGCTTGTCTGTTAGCATAATATCGAATGCCTTTAGAAAGTAATCATGTGCATCAACTCAAGACAAGATGGCCACCACAGCTAATCGACATCAGCCCAGCACTAAAACAGCTACGACTCAGCCAGGTTTACAGACATAGAGCTAAGGTTTGATGTGGTAGTAGCCGAGAATCACCCCCAACTCGTGCTTTGACACGTCGCAATAATTTACGAGATTAACTCTGTCGTTTCTCGACACAAGATAATCTTAGTCTGAAACGTCTGGCATGACAGGTACACAGAGACCTTTTTTAAGTAAAAAATGAGAAATCCACGCTTAAAACAATAAATAAATAAATAAAAGTGAAAAAGGTGTCATGGAGCAACAACTCGGAATTGTTTTACAGCGAGCTCAACAAGTCGTTCTGCAGAGACACAGTCTTTGCTGTTCAAAGGCTTGCAAGATATTATTTACCGGTAGTAATCCAGCAGGAAGAGAAGTCACAGCACAACTCATCTTTCTTTTAAAAACTTACCAAGTATGATAATTACTCCTACTTTTCTTTAGATACTTATTCCTCCAACCAGGCAGTGAGCTGAGCCTCACGTGTAGAAAACCATATGGGCAGCAGGGTGAACTGAGGACACACACACACACCGTGGCAAACACAACTTCGCATTCAGAATCCAGGAGACATTTTTCACATCTGTTAAATCTCTTGGCCAGAATGTGCCCTTTAAGAGGAGAAACTCAGGTTTAAATGTTTGTTGTTGCTTTTACCAAACTTAAATGTTCCTTATGGTTTTAAAACATGGACAACAATAAACTGTGAAACGTCCTCTGGTCAAGTTGTTACATGACGGCTCCGTGGGGCTAAAGAAACAAAGACATTTTTCCCAGCAGAGTGCAGATATAGTTGTTGAAGATAGAACACGTGCAGGAAGAAGTTATTCACAGACGGATGATATTACAGAGCATAAAAAACAACGAACCGGCCTAGTTGGATGCTCGTTTTGTATAATTCTTATGCCTAGCTTTGTAGCTTTGATAATGACGGTGAGTTTCAGAAGACTCCATAAGGTTTTCTCCGGGAACAAAAGTTTGCCGGGCACTTTTCTTCGCTCTGAATGTTGCTTTCATTACGCATTCCTGTGATACTTTCAGGGAGGGAAGATTCCAAAACAAAAGTCCTCTAACGACCGAAAACCAGGAAGTGTTTCACGTCTGAAAGTTATAAAGCTGCAAGTGATAAGTTTGGGTTAATTTTTTATTTTTTTTTTTCTTAAGTTCAACCTTTTTTGTATTTATTTGACTGATGGAGAATTAAAATGAAGAATTGAAAAATAATTAATGAGTGAAAAGAAAAGAACTTCTGCCTATCTAAAACAATCCAAGTCTTTTCTGAGCCATTACAGTACAGTAGTTTTTTTCAGCTATACTTTTCCAGCTGTTTTGAGCTCCTTTCAGATTATTTCTGTAACTACAACATTTTTGTGCTTCTTCTAGCTTCTTTCTGCTACTTTCAGCATGGTATGTTCCTTTCAGCTTATTTCTGCAAGTTTCAACTTTTTTTTGTTGCTATTTACTAAACAGCATACTGTATAGCTGTTTTATGCAAATGTATGCTTTTTCAGCTAATTCTACATTTTTTGCACTCCAACTTTTTACCGCCTAATTCAGCAAAATGTGCTCTCTCCACTTTCTTCTTGTAATCTCAGCTTCTTTCTGCCTTTTTAGCTACTGTTCAGCTGTTTTATGCTAATTTTAGCTTAGATAATTTCCAGTTTTTTGTGCCCATTTCTGCTTCTTTCAGCAAATATGTTCTTTCTGCTTTCTACCGCGAATTTAAACATGTTCTACCTTTTCAGCTACTTTTTTTGTTTGCATTTTTTTTTAGCTAATTTCGACTGTTTTCAAATTAATTCGTTTTTTTGTGGCAATTTGCTATTTTCAGCCTAATTTATTTATTTCAGCTAATTTCAGCTTGTTGTGCTCCTTTCAGCTTTTATCTGCTAGTTTCAGCTTTGTCTGCCCTTTTAGCTACTTGTTCAGCTGTTTGTTTTTTTTGCTTATTTCAGCTTTTTATAGATAATTTCCATTTTTTTGTGCCCATTTCTGCTTCATTCAGCAAACATGTTCTTTCTGCTTTCTACTGCTAATTTAAACATGTTCTACATTTTCAGCTACCTTTTTTTTTTCCAAATAGCATTTTTTGCTAATTTTGGCTGTTTTCAAATTAATTCAAGTATTCGTGGGAATCTGCTACTTTCAGCCTAATTGATTTATTTCAGCTAATTTCAGCTTGTTGTGCTCCTTTCAGCTTTTATCTGCTAATTTCAGCTTTATCTGCCCTTTTAGCTACTGTTCAGCTATTTTTGCTTATCTCAGATTTTTATAGCTATTTTCCACTTTTTTGTGCTCATTTCTGCTTCTTTCAGCAAACGTGTGCTTTCTTCTGCTAACTTGTTCTTTTTCAGCTACCTTTTTTTTAAACATTTTTTTAGCTAATTTCGGCAGTTTTCCGATTACTTCAAGTTTTTTGTGGTAACCTCTGCTACTTTCAGCCTAATTAATTTATTTCAGCTAATTTTAGATTGTTATGCTCCTTTCAGCTTTTATCTGCTAGTTTCCGCTTTTTTTTTCTATTTTTTTTTTTCTATTTAAACTACCCGATACTATTTAGCAGTGTTATGCTAATTTTAGCTTTTAAACAAATTTTTCATTTTTGGAGCTCATTTCAGCTCTTTCTGCTTACTTCTGGTAGGCTTATTTCTGCTTTTTCAGTTACTTTTCAGCAATTTTTGCTAATTTCAGCTTTTTTAGCTACCGTAATTTCCTAATTTTTGCGCTTATTTCTGCTTATTTAAACCTAATTCAGCAAATATGTGTTCTTTCTGCTTTATTTTGCTATTTTAGTCTTGTTCTTCAATTTCAGTTATTTTTCAGCGTGTTTTAGCTCATTTCAGCTGTTTTTCAGCAAGTTCTTCAGTAAGCATTCGCACTGCATTTTCACAAGAAATACAATATCTAGTTTATCCCTTGAATTAACTTTACCTTGTCTTGTAGGCATAGCTGTTCGTTTTCTACCTTCATCAGAACTCAGTGTTGTCAAATCTGGAACATTTTCTCAAATCTTCTATATGATTTGGCTGCAGCCTTTTTCATTGGGTGATTTGTGCTGTTTACAAATAATAATAAAAAAGGGGTAAATGTGAGAAAAAGGAACGTTTACGTGCGGAAAAAAAGGTGTTTGCAGGTAGAATGATCCAAGACAGAGCAATCGCAGCCAGGAAGGAGCTGCAGCTGCCAAAATAAATTCCAGTTTGCAAAAATCTCTCTCTTTTTTTTAATCTGCCAAGGTTGAGCTGGCAACTAGATCACTCGTGGAAATTTGACTATTGTCAAAGCATCCAAAGCAAATAAAAACGATGGTATTTAATTGCTTTTCTATGACACCTCACAGGTAAGTTTTGGGTCGCCATGGAAACGCAATTGTAGTTGGGCCTCGGTCTGACGTGGCGTTAGCCTTGAGTTATTTTTGAGGCTCTTTTAATGGGAACAAAATTAAATGGAAGTCATTGCGACAAAAGGCAAAAAAATTTAAACCCTAATTGGGTTTTTATTTTATATTCAATAGACTCTGAAAGGAAAGATTTTTTTAAATAAAGCTGAGTTCACCTGGGTCAACGAGGCCTTTCCTGCCGACAACAAATCTCTCACCTTAAAGACTATTAAAGGCTTACAGGCTCCTCTGCAGGTAATTTAAGACCTGGAAACTTCTAGACGTGCGCCTGAAAACAGAACGTTTAGCCCGTCTTTTTTTTTTTTGTTCGGACAAGTTTTACAAGTTGTCAGAATGGATTGAAAAAATGTAAATAAAAGAACGAGTCGTTTGAGACAAAGAGGGGCCAGCAGGTGACGAGCAGTCCACAACGTGACTCGTTGCTTCCACGGATCTCCCAAAATGGCTGCCAAACATGTTCAACTGAGAATTCAACTATTTTTTTTTAAATATTTATTATTTTTGGTATATAAAATTTGAACCTACATCTGCACACCTGCAGCTCCGCCAGTAGAGTTTGACTAAACGTGATCATTTGAGTAGAGTGCTTCTAGTTTGCGACAAAAATTCCTCAATTTTCAGAACGTCTCTGTGGGTTTTTTTTTCCGGCTCTGGAGGGAACGAGCGTCCCCCTGGAAGCTGCTCCCGTTCTGTAACAGAACGCAGAGGCTTCAAATATAGATAATTAAAAAACACACAAAATATAGATTTAAAAAAACACACGATGAACGTGTATGAACTGAATTATTGAAGCGTGAGCAGGTAACAGCTCGAGGAGGATCTTTGCCAACAGAGTGATGTCTCCATCCTGTTTGGGCAGCAGCGCCTCTTCAACGTGCACTTCAAAAAGATTTGGACTGCTCGTCTGCCATCTGCGTGCACAACAACACGATTGTTTGCTTTTCTTTCTTTTAGTCATTCCCAAAAAGCATGTATACTTTCACACTTTTTTTTATTTATTTCCACTTGAGCAAACTCAAATAATCAGGTCTGGGTGTGAACGCGTGACAAATATCAGTCAAAGACAATTCCAAAGTGAGCGCCGTTAACGCTTTGTGACAGTTTCAAGCAGTGGATTGAAGGGAGGGGGGAAAACACAGAAACATCTGGATTAATAT
>JBBPBX010012167.1:0-11302 GCA_038048925.1 Garcialebias charrua | reverse complement strand
TAAATTAAAGACAAATAATAATATCCAAGTAAATATTTGTGAAATGTAAAAATTGTCAAGACATTTGCACTTTTCAGATAGATGTTTTTCAAAATATCAGATTCAATATTCCTACTCTTACTACTACTACTGCTGCTACTACTACTAATAATAATAATAATTGTAATAATGATGATGATAATAATATTATTATTAATAATAGTAGGCTTGCACGAGTGTCTCTCATTTTTGAACATATCAGAGCACAAATAATTCAAACCAAAAATGTAATGTTCCCTTTAAAAATACTAACTTTCAGAGTTGATCCTTTTCAAAAGCAGCACAAATGTCATAAAAAATAAAATTCCAAAGGTTTTGGTTTATTGACGCTTAAATCTGCATTTTGACTTAATAAAAGCCAAATGTTACGAAAGGTACGTGTAGAACTTAAAATTGCACTTGTTTTTTTTATTATTTTTTTTGCTTTTATACATTTGTGCAACTGTAACTAAAATGTGCATAAAGTCTAATGACTGCAACAAAATGAAATGGATTAATCTTCAGAGTTTCCATCCGTCCCACCTTAATATTTAAGAACAGGTATTTAAATATAAATCAAAATGTTGAAGATAATTTACAGAAAAAAATGATGTTATACTGAGTTTAGTTTGGATTTTACCCCCGATTTAATCTAAAATCAACAAAATCCCACTACTTTCGCAGACAGGACTTTGTATGTTTTCTTTATAGTTAATGTTTTCTTTTTATCCACTGTTATGTGAAACGAGAACAAAATGTATTTTTCCACAATTGCAGGTCAAATCCCTTCCAGTACCACTTGTGTCCAGCAGAGGGCAGCACGCTAGATCTGCCTTTATTTCAATTCATTTGGTTATTTTATTCTTTGCTGCCCTTCTCTATTCAAATGCAGGTGTTTGATTTCCCCTTTTGCAAATGAGCTCCACAGTGTTAGCCTTTATGGTAACTTGTAGTTGGACACTGGTTTCATTGTCAGCATGGCTTGTTGTTTTAGTTTGAAGGAAATCAGCTTCCCATACATGGATCTTCTGTGACTATTTGCATTTTATGTTGAACTGCGAGCCAAAACAAACGCAGTTAATTCCTTCCCATGAAGCATGTCTGTAAATAAGATATAGAATTGCACTCACAGGTCGTGTCCTTGCTCTGCTGGCCCACATGCTGTTCATTTCACCCACAGTCCATATATAAACAACACGTTACGGCAGCTGATAATGTTCAAACTGGTTTTAGCAGGTCAAACAGAAACATTATCTCTCTCTTTTTTTTATTTTTTTTTTACAAGTCTGAGTTAGTTTAAACTCACCTGCTGGAACACGGTTTCTTATTCTAGTATCGTTTTTGTCCTATGTGAAAGTTTTATCTTCTTAAGTCCTATTGCAAACAAATCATTTACAGTTAATTTGAACATATTTGTCTGGCACCAACTCAGAAGTTCACGTGGGAAATAGTCATCGCTGCCCACTTGGATCAACTTGTTTGCAGCATAAACACATATCATCTTTACTGTGTGTTTATGTGCATTATGTGTTTCATAAATACAGGAATACAGTTCCAGTTCATTACCATTAAACACAGTTCACGTTGTTCTTTTGCAGTAAATGAATCGACATGTTCACAGGAAGGCCCAACATTTTCTTAGCGTTATGTCACGGCGACAACGCATGCCTTAAATGTTTTATGCCGTCTCTGGAACAGAGGAGCTTCTCTTACGAAGCCATTCTTGGATGAAAAGGTCAGACACACCCTAATAAATACTGGGCGTATCATCAACTGTAATGATTCAAGATGACTCACCAGGACTATAGATTTACAAAAGCTTACTTTGTTATTGTTAATTGTCACTGATGCAGCGAGACAGGAAGTTTGTTCACAAGCTCAATGTCTACAGAGAGGAGACGACCTCGTCTGCAGCCTCCGTTTACAACTTCACATGTGAAGAAACGGCACCGTCACATCGTCTTTGTTGCATCCTTTGTAATTTTCTTGTTTCTTTAAGTAATAAAGATGATTGGACAAGCCACCTGCAGCTGTGCAGCATTTTGTAATGTACAGTAAGTTTGCAGTGCAGAGAGCCTCTCATCTTCACATCTGGCTGCTAATGACAGTCATGTTGCTTTGTTAGTTGTGCTTCTTTTTGTCTTTTGCTTCTTCGCTTCTCTTTGGTCTTGGTTTGTCAGTTACCGAGACTAAAATAACTTGTCTGTGGTCGTAAAGCACGTCGTTGACAATATTACATGTTTTATGGGACGTGATCACAGACGGGACAGATGCAAGAGAAAAATCACCAAAGCTCTTTTCTTCTTTTCAGCGAGGCGTTCTGTGGAAATGGATCTACAGTAGCTTGTGTAAAGAGAGAGGTAAAACTGTAGTCAATGCTCTTTGCAGCACATATTTCCAGGCATTTATTTTACTTTAAAACTGACAAAAACCAAAGAAAAAAGAAGATAAACTGCATTTTCTATTACAAAAATACTCAATTCTGAGAATGACTGCTGAAATCCTGAGGGATTGAGGATGGAGATCAGCTGAACGCTATAAGCTTAATGTTTTTGTTGTTGTTGTTTTTTTGCACATCACTGACAGTAAAAAAAAAAGATACAAAAAATAGCTGAAAATTATAAAACTGAGTTATTGAAGCTAAAAGAAGCAAAAATACTATTTGAAAGGTAAAATTAGCTAAACACAAAAATTACCAAAATGATAGCAAGTAAAATTTAGCAAAAGGCAATGTAAAAGTTAAAAGTAGCTAAAGGATAGTTAAAAGATTTTTCATTCAGCCTTTATTTAGTCAGGTAAATCTTATTGAGCCTCGTGGGCTCATTTACAAAAGCGACCTGCTAAAACTAAAGAACGATGAACAGCAATGGTAGAAACAATAGAAAAACAAAAGAGAGAAATAGGCTACATAGTTTATTTATTTATTTATTTATTTATTTATTTATTTATTTTTAACAAAGTATTAAAAAAAGTATTAAAAAAACTAGAAAAACATTATAAGGTAGATGTATAAAATAAAATAAAGTAAAAAGAAACAAAAGGATAGCCAGAAGCTTAAACTAGCAAAAGTCTAGCTTTAAGTCTAATGGTTAGTTAAACACTAAAGTGATAGCAAAAAGTTGAATGGAGGAAAATGTTAGCAAGTATACCTAAAGCAGCAAAAGTCTAGTTAAAGGCTAAAAGTAGCAAAAGCTAGCAAAAGCTTGAAATTTCAAGGTAAACGCAAAAAAATTCAAAAGTCTGCAGCTTAAGCAAACGGTTAGCTAAAAGCTACAAAAATATAAGCTTAGAAGTAAAGGAGCAAAATGCTAAAATCAAAAAGTTGCTGAAAGCTTAAAGTAGCTTATGGCTAGCTAAAAGGTTAAAAGCAGGGCAAAGCTAAAATTAGCCCAATGGTAGCTAAAAACTAAAAGTAGCTTGGAAGCTGATTTCTAAGAGGTCAGCGTAACTAAAGGAATTAATAAAAATCTGTATTTTATGAGGAAAATACTTAAATAAAAGATAAGTATTTTTGAAAAGTATAAAAGTTATACTTCGAAATGAGCCGAACATTTCAATTACAAAGTGGTTAAAACGGCACAAAGGATCGTTAGATCACAAAAACCTACTGAAAATTAAAAAACGGAAATTGATAAAGTGAACGGTGGAAAGTTAAAGAACATTTCTGAATCTCAAACAGCATATATAGTTCTTCAGTTCTGCAGTTTCTGAACACTTCCCAACAAATTCACAAACTCAAGCTTGAAGGAAAATCACTGGTTTTTTTAACTAGTTGTGTGGCATATTACACATTTCATCTTTAACGTTATAAAATACTTTAATACAGTTGTACTGGGCTGCAGCTTTCAGACCCGTTTGCTACAAGAACAACAGAGCGTAACGCAGCGGCTCAGTCCCTTTTTTTTTTACACACAATGAACATAAATGAGTGATCACAACACCGTCTTCCTGAGAACACAGCCTGAGCTGCTATAAATGATTAATAAACTATTTCACAATCGTCTTTCCGCTCCCAGGGGCCCCTGTCAGTGTCTGCCTCGCAGCTGAGATATAAGAATAAAGTGCCACCAGTCTCCACAGATCCTCCCTCATCTGTCTGCTTTGTGCTTCACGTCTCGTCTCACCTCTGTTTGCCACGAGCACATGAAAAAAACGCTGCATCCCGAAGTGGCAGGAGATGCTCGTGACCTTTGACCCTGTCTCTGATGTTTGTGGAGGTTCATCTCTGCTCTGATTCAAATGCATGCACAGTTTCTGCTGTAAATCTGCCTGAAGGCAAAGTGTACTCCTTATTTTTTTTATAGTTTTTTTTTTAGAAAAGTTGTTGATTTCTTTTGAAAATCAGTCAAGTAACAAGTATGTGCCAACGCCAGTCCTGAAAATGTTGGAACATCATGTAATACGAATATAGAGCAGAACACAAGGCTTTGTAAATCCCATCAATTCTTTATTTTTTTAAATTTTTTTTATAAAATAGTTTTTATTAATTTAATTTAATTTAATTTTTATAAAATATAACCAAGACGTTGTCCTCTAGTGGGAAAAATGAGATTTTATGCTTGCAACGTGCCAGTAAAGAAGAGGCCGG
Source organism: Garcialebias charrua (assembly GCA_038048925.1). Lineage (NCBI taxonomy): Eukaryota > Metazoa > Chordata > Actinopteri > Cyprinodontiformes > Rivulidae > Garcialebias > Garcialebias charrua. The sequence goes on along the minus strand of JBBPBX010012167.1, from coordinate 6,696 downwards.
CTCAGGGTTCTGCTGTGAAACATCCACTCTTCCTTTAACAACAGCCTGAAAACATTCAGGACCTGAAGAGACCAGCTGCCGGAGGTTTTGGAGGGAAAAGTCTAATTTCTGTCTTTTATTGGCTTCTAGCAGCTCAACAGACCCGAGTCGTCTTTGCTGCTGGATTTGTTGTTTTGTGATGCATCAAAGGTTTTCATTTGGTGAGAGATCTGGACTCCTTTGGTACGGCGCTACATTGGATGCGGTGTTCGGTTTAACATTATTTTTGTAGGAGTCCCAGTTTTTCTCCTGCAGCTCCTCAACAGCAGATGGCGCCAACAAGCACACACCTATGGACCGTTCTCCTAATGAGCTGTAGAAGTATAAATGGCAGCTGATGACTTCACTTCGATGCTGGTGCGTTATCTGCCTACCGGTTCTTGTTCGAACGAACCGCCCACTTTGCCTATGAAGTCCCGCCTACAACTCCCGCACAACACAAGTTCTGTGTTAAGAGAGGTGGAAAGAGAAGGTATGGAGACGCTGCTAATGTCAAACCGGTTAATGACATCAATATAACAAATGGAGATCTCTCTATTATTCACATCAATAGTAGAAGTATAAATGCAAATATATCCAAAATAACAGATTATTTAAAACAGTTAAACAGAACTTTTACATTAATAGCACTGTCAGAGACATGGCTTAATGATGAAAACAAAAATAATGTTCACATCGAAGGATATGAATTATATCATTTAAACAGAAACAATAAAAAAGGTGGTGAGTGTCATGGTCTGTCTTCTGTTGTCTGGTGTTTCTGTGTTCTGTCTGTTTGTGTTTCTTTTAGTCTTCTCTTGAGTTTAATTTAGTTCTTTGTCTCCTCTCAGTTGTCTAGTGTCTTTGTCTTGCCCTGCTAAGCTTTCTGTTTTTGTTTCTGTGTTCTGTTTGTTTAGTCAGCTCTTTGTTCCCACTGTGAGGTTGGCTCCCTCTCCTGGACTTTCCATGTGTTTTCCTTTCAACCAACCCTACTCCATTTTAGTTATTTCAGATTTAGTTTATTTCCCTGTCCTGCTCCAGATTAGTTAATTCCTGTTTAGTTTAATTCCCTGTTCGGCCCCAGTTTAATTATTCATGTTACATGTTTTAGTTAGTTCCCCTGCCCTGGTCTGTTATTTATTACTTCCCCAAGTGTTCACTCTGGTCCTTCCTGGTGTTGTGCTCCAATTAGTCTGATTATTTTCACCTTTGTCCCAAGCCCTGCCTGTGTGTATTTAAGTTCCTCTGTGAATCCTGTCTTTGTCGGTTCGTCATCGTTTTGGGTTCATCCTAGTCCTGTTCCCTGAGTTATGTAAGTTTATGCTGCCATTGTCAGCCTTTTTTCTGTTTCAACAATTAAAGTATTTATTTTTGTACTTTGCCTCCTGAGTCCTGTCTGCAAATGGGTTCTTTCCACGGTCCCTGAGCCGGGACCCTAACAGTGAGTAGCTCTATTTGTCAAAAATGAAATAAAATGTAGAATAATTAATGAAATGTCAATAATTGTTGACAATCTTATAGAAATAATAACAATAGAAATATTAAATGAAAATGCTAAAAACATATCCATAAGTTGTGTATATCGAGGATCAAATATAGAAATATTCACCGATAAAATCATACAACTATTGGAAAAGAGTTTAAATAAAAAAGTTTTCTTGTGTGGAGACTTTAATATTGACCTGGGAAATAAAACAGATTCAAATAACATCAGCACATTTCTAAATTCAATGTATAGTTTAAATCTTTATCCGTTAATATCAAAACCAACAAGAATTACAACTCATAGTGCTACGATAATTGACAACATTTTCACAAATATAACAAATGGGGATGTGACAGGTGGTATCTTAACAACTGATTTAAGTGATCATTTACCAGTTTTCACTATCTACAGAAATGATCAAAACATTACAAAAGAAGTTACAATTAAGAAAAAAACTAAACACATCAAAAAAAAGCTATGGATCAAATAAAAGATGATTTACAGAAGCAAAACTGGAAGGACGTGTATATTGATGATGTTAACAGATCATATGATGAATTTATGAAAATTTTAGAAGCTCTGTATGAAAAGAATTGTGTGCAAAGAAATCGTAGAAAAAGAAATATTGTCGACCAACCTTAGATGACTAAAGGGTTGAGAAATGCTTACTTGTATTCATGTTTCTTAAAAACGAGAACACAAAAAGCTGAAGAAAAATATAAAAAATATAAAAATAAATTGGTAATGATTATAAGAAAATGCAAGAAAGAATACTATAGTGATTTATTAAACAAGAGTAATGGTGACACTAAAACAACATGGCGAGTTATAAATGATGTTCTAAAAAGTCATAAAGCAAAAACGAACATTGCAAAATATTTTGTGAAAGATGACAAAGAAATACATGATGAGAATGATATCGTAAATGAATTTAATCAATATTTTGTAAATATTGGATCAAGCCTTGCAGCTAAAATACCAAAAGTAGATAATAATGTGTGTCATTCAATTAAAAGCTGCACCAACAGTATTTTTCTTAATGGAACTAACATCCATCCATCCATCCATTTTCTTCCGCTTATCCGGGGTCGGGTCGCGGGGGTAGCAGCCTAAGTAGGGAGGCCCAGACTTCCCTCTCCCCAGCCACTTGGAGCAGCTCCTCTGGGGGAATCCCAAGGCGTTCCCAGGCCAGCCGAGAAACATAGTCCCTCCAGCGTGTCCTGGGTCTTCCTCTGGGTCTCCTCCCGGTGGGACATGCCCGGAACACCTCACCAGGGAGGCGTCCAGGAGGCATCCTAACCAGATGCCCGAGCCACCTCAACTGGCTCCTCTCGATGTGGAGAAGCAGCGGCTCTACTCCGAGTCCCTCCCGGATGACTGAGCTTCTCACCCTATCTCTAAGGGAGAGTCCAGACACCCTGCGGAGAAAACTCATTTCAGCCGCTTGTATCCGAGATCTCGTTCTTTCGGTCACAACCCAAAGCTCATGACCATAGATGAGGGTGGGAACGTAGATCGATCGGTAAATTGAGAGCTTTGCCTTTTGACTCAGCTCTCTCTTCACCACAACAGACTGGTACAGCGACCACTTCACTGCTGTCGTTGCACCTTTCCGCCTATCGATCTCACGCTCCAGTTTTCCCTCATTTGTGAACAAGACCCTGAGATACTTAAACCCCTCCTCTTGGGGCAGGACCTCCTCCCCGACCCGGAGAGGGCACTCTATCCTTTTCCGGCTCAAGACCATGGCCTCGGATTTGGAGGAACTGATCCTCATCCCTGCCGCATCACACTCGGCTGCAAACCGCTCGAGTGAAAGCTGTAGATCACGAGCTGATGAAGCCAATAGGACCACATCATCTGCAAAAAACAGAGAAGTGATTCTAAGGCCACCAAAACGGATCCTCTCAACACCTTGGCTGCGCCTAGAAATTATGTCCATAAAAGTTATGAACAGAATCGGTGACAAAGGGCAACCTTGGCGGAGTCCAACTCTCACCGGAAACGAGCCTGACTTACTGCCGGCAATGCGGACCAAGCTCTGACACCGGTCGTACAGGGACCTAACAGCCCATATCAATGGGCCTGGTACCCCATACTCCCGGAGTACCCCCCACAGAACCCCCCGAGGGACGCGGTCGAATGCCTTTTCCAAGTCCACAAAGCACATGTAAACTGGTTGGGCAAACTCCCACGTACCCTCCAGGACCCTGCTGAGGGTGTAGAGCTGGTCCAGTGTTCCACGACCAGCACGAAAACCACACTGTTCCTCCTGAATCCGAGGTTCGACTATCCGACGGACCCTCCTCTCCAGAACCCCTGAATAGACCTTACCAGGGAGGCTTAAGAGTGTGATCCCCCTATAGTTGGAACACACTCTACGGTCCCCCTTTTTGAATAGAGGAACCACCACCCCAGTCTGCCAATCCAAGGGAACTGCCCCCGATGTCCACGCGATATTGCAGAGTCGCGTAAGCCAACACAACCCCACAACATCCAGAGCCCTAAGGAACTCAGGGCGAATCTCATCCACCCCCGGAGCCCTGCCACCGCGGAGCTTTTTAACCACCTCGGTGACCTCAGCACCAGAGATTGGAGAGCCCGACCCAAAGTCCCCAGGCTCCGCTTCCTCAGTGGAAGACGTGCCAGTAGGATTGAGGAGGTCTTCGAAGTATTCCGCCCACCGACTCACAACATCCCGAGTTGAGGTCAACAGCACGCCATCCCCACCATAAATGGTGTTGGTCGCGTACCGCTTTCCCCCCCTGAGACGCCGGATGGTGGACCAGAATCGCCTCGAAGCCGTACGGAAGTCATTCTCCATGGCCTCTCCGAACTCCTCCCACGCCCGAGTTTTTGCCTCAGCAACCACCCGAGCCGCATGCCGCTTGGACTGTCGGTACCTATCTGCTGCTTCCGGGGTCCCACAGGCCAAAAAGGCCCAATAGGACTCCTTCTTCAGCCTGACAGCATCCCTCACCGCCGGTGTCCACCACCGGGTTCGAGGGTTGCCACCACGACAGGCACCAACAACCTTGCGGCCACAACTCTGATAAGCTGCCTCGACAATAGAGGCGCGGAACATGGCCCACTCGGACTCAATGTCCCCCGCCTCCCTCGGAACGTGTTCAAAGCTCTCCCGGAGGTGGGAGTTAAAGCTCCGTCTTACGGGAGACTCTGCCAGACGTTCCCAGCAGACCCTCACAATACGTTTGGGTCTGCCAGGTCTGACCGGCATCCTCCCCCACCATCGGAGCCAACTCACCACCAGGTAGTGGTCAGTTGACAGCTCCGCCCCTCTCTTCACCCGAGTGTCCAGGACATGCGGCCGCAGATCAGATGAGACGACAACAAAGTCGATCATCGAACTGCGACCTAGGGTGTCCTGGTGCCAAGAGCACATATGTACACCCTTATGCCTGAACATGGTGTTCGTTATGGACAATCCATGACGAGCACAGAAGTCCAACAACAAAACACCACTCGGGTTCAGATCAGGGGGGCCGTTCCTCCCAACCACACCCCTCCAGGTCTCACTGTCATTGCCCACGTGAGCGTTGAAGTCCCCCAGCAGAACAAGGGAGTCCCCAGGAGGCGCACTCTCCAATACCCCCTCCAAGGACTCCAAAAAGGGTGGGTAATCTGCGCTGCCGTTTGGCGCATAGGCACAAACAACAGTCAGAGCCCGTCCCCCCACACGTAGGCGAAGGGAGGCTACCCTCTCGTTCACCGGGGTGAACCCTAACGTAATGGAACTAACAAAGAGGAAATTATGAAAATGGTAAAAAAATCTCTCAGACAAGAGATCAAAAGACTGGGTGGACATGGATATGATGTTCGTAAAAGAAATAATGAGTTATGTTATTGAACCGTTTACATATATATGCAATTTATCTTTTTCAACAGGAATATTTCCAGATAACATGAAAGTAGCAAAGGTAATTCCTCTTTTTAAAAATGGTGATAAATGTGTATTCAATAATTATAGGCCAATATCCTTGTTACCACAGTTCTCAAAAATTCTAGAAAAACTATTTGTGACCAGATTGGATCAATTTATTGATAAACAAAATATTTTAAGTAGCAGTCAGTATGGGTTTAGAGGAAAAAACTCTACATCAATGGCTCTCATGGATTTAATGGAACAAATAACTAATGCTGTCGATCATAAACAGTACTGTGTTAGTGTTTTTGTTGATCTAAAAAAAGCATTTGATACCATTGACCACACCATTCTCCTTGAAAAACTAAATAAATATGGTATTAGAGGACCAGCATTACAGTGGGTATCTAGCTATTTGAAAGATAGGAAACAGTTTGTGCAAATAAATGATGTTAGATCTGACCTCCGTGATATCACTTGTGGAGTTCCTCAGGGCTCTGTGCTTGGACCAAAGTTATTTATTTTATATGTGAATGACTTGGTAAATGTGTCAGGACTTCTTAAATGTGTTCTTTTTGCCGATGACACCACATTTTTCTGTTCGGGTAAAGACATAAAACAGATTTTGGATATGATGAAAACAGAATTTATAAAAATACAAACTTGGTTTAAATTAAACAAATTATCTTTGAATTTAGATAAAACTAATTACATGATATTCAGTAACAAAAAGAGAATTGTTGACGATCCATTTGAAATTGAAGATGTTGTGATCTGTAAAGTGAGTGAAGTGAAGTTTCTGGGTGTTATCATTGATGACAAACTGACATGGAAACATCATGTAAATTCCATTAAAACAAAAATAGCTAGATCAATTGCAGTACTGTATAAAGTCAGGGATTTTTTAATTGATAAAGCTCTGTATATGTTGTATAACACAATCATTGTTCCACATTTAATCTATTGTATTGAGGTTTGGGGAAAAGCGTGCAAAACAATTACAAAGCCTGTTTTTATTTTACAAAAGAGAGCTGTAAGAGTAATCACCAGAAAACATTTCAGTCACCCATCAAACACCTTGTTTCTTCAGCTAAACTTATTGAAATTCCAGGAATTGGTAGAATATAGTATTTTATCAGTTATGTATAGGGCTCATAATAACACATTACCTTTAAATATCCAAAGAAATTTATAAAAAGACAAAGTTATTACAATCTCAAAGGGACAGAGATATTCATCAAACCACAATTCAGAACCAGCTTAAAGGGACGGTCTACCTCAATTCAGGGAGTTCGATTGTGGAATGCTC
>JBBPBX010012166.1:0-26742 GCA_038048925.1 Garcialebias charrua | reverse complement strand
TCACCATGTGCTTCCACCCATGTGCAGGGTGTTTTTTCATTATTAGGGTCTTTCTTTTCAGTCAAGAAGAAAGAGTTTGATAGGAAATTGTATTCCTCCAAATCCTACATGTGTTCACTTACTACTTTTTGTCTGTCTAAAGCTCTCACTTGCAAATGAGTCTTCGAGGCTCAATGTGATTTATCTGTCTAAATAAAGATTGAATGAATGTCTGTTTTGCAAAATATCTCAATAACCTACAAATAACTAACTGTTGGAGTCAGTCCAATTCAAGATGGCCACCAGAGCTAATAGACATTAGCCAACATAAAACTGGCTCTGACTCAGTCAATTTTAGATCTACAGTATTAGCTGAGATTTGGTGTGGAAGTAGCTGAGATTTATCCTCAACTCTACTGAGTGCCAACACATCTCTCCCACAGCATCACATCAGTCCAACCTTGTAAATGACTTCAACTCTATCCTTTATCAGAGTTTAAAACTCTGTCATGAAAGGCGGCAGCAACATGTATTCCTTCAAAGAATGCTAGGTCACTAAGATGCATCTTGGAAAACTCTGATGAGAAATGGAGCTTTAGGCTACTCGTACAGGCGCCCAGGACGGCAGACAGATTGCAGGACATGAATCATTGAGCAGCGCTTCTCAAAAACAACAGCAAGGACTCGCCTGTCAGTCGCACAGACTGATTTTGGAGATGCATGAATCACTTCGCTAAGTGCTAAACAACGTTTTCATGAGAGAACAATTAATTTGTTCTCCCTCAGCACACACATGCCAGCACGGACGCACAAATGCACACACGCGCATTAAGACTTGTCTTGCCTGCCTTGCGCAGTTATGCAAACTTCTTTCGAAGCTTTTTCATCCGTATGCAAGTCAACCCCTATAATAATGTACCATGCATCGCAAACCAAGAGGAAAAAGAGATGTTAGTCGCTCTCTGTGTAAAACACAAGAGCCCTGACGGAGCCGTGTGCCAGCCTGTGTGATTCACAGCCTTTTGGAGTGGGTGGCAGTAGAGATAGAGAAAAAAAGCGGGAAAAATGTTTGCCGCTGCTCAGTGGGACTGAGAGTGTGAGGGCGTGGGTGGGCTGAGTGGCTGAACAGGCAAAGCAGGCACCTGGGATGAGTTCAGTAGGCGAGAGGATGGAAGGGGAAGCGAGGAGGGAGAGTTAATCCGAAATGGTAAAGAGGGGTTCATCATGTGGAGGAGTTGATGAGAAATGAAAAATTGTGAGGTGTGATTATGTGCTGTATACATTTTGCCACAGTTCAGTCAGAAATGGCTGAGTTGATGGGGGAAATGGTTTTTCGGTGCAGAGTGATGACCAAAAATAAGTGAATGAATATCACCTGCCTTTTATTACCTGAAATCATGTAAAATTAAAAAGAAGTTGCACCTCACATGCAACATTATGATATTGTGGCTTGGGCATAATCTAATTCAATTCAGTTTATTTATATAGCACTAACTCCCAAAATAAGTTGTTTCAGGGCACTATACAAATGCATTCGCTGTACATAATAAATAATAACTTTTTCGGATGCTGAGAAGCTCGTCCATGCTTTTGTCTCCTCCAGGCTCGACTACTGCAACTCCCTGTTTATTGGAATCCCTGGTAAATACCTTCAGAAGCTTCAATATATTCAAAACAGTGCAGCAAGGATTTTGTTGAGAGTTCGTAAATTTGAACATATTACACCCATTCTCCATAACCTTCATTGGCTTCCTGTCACCTACAGAATTCAGTACAAAACTGCTCTCATTACACATCAATGCTTACACGGAACTTCACCAGATTATCTAAAGGACATTCTTGCACCATACTCATCCACCCGGTCTCTACGGTCACAGAACAGTCATCTACTTCACATTCCGAGAACCAAATTAAGGACCATGGGAGACCGGGCTTTCAGTGTGGCTGCCCCCCGCCTGTGGAACTCTCTTCCTGACTGCCTAAGAGCTCCACAGTCACTGGTTGACTTTAAGAGCGGCTTGAAGACCTTTCTTTTTAACCAAGCATACTCTGCCTCCTCATGATTCTATCTTTGATCTTAGTTGATACTGTTATTGATTTTACTTGTTTTATTACTTGTTTTATTGACATTTAATTCTGTTGCACTTTGTAGCACTTTGAGATTTTCATTAATGAAAAGTGCGTTATAAATTGAATTCATTATTATTATTATTATTATTATTATTATTATTATTATTATTATTATTATTATTATTATTAAAAGCCATTTGGGTAAAGTTATCTATCTGAGGAAGCCAGCAGATTGCCTTGAATCTTCACTTCATCGAAATCTTCCATCTTCCATCTACATTGGAAACAGTGGAAAGGAAAAAACTCAATTTTAACCGGAATAAACCTCCAGAGAACTAGGCTAAGGATGTGCAGCCATCAGCTTCGACCAACTGGGGTTTGAGAGGACAGGAAGGGGAAACAAACACAGAATGACGGGTCCAGGTGTATTTTCTGTATAAGAAACAATAATAATTAAAAAAACATGTTAAAGACAGAAGTATTTACAAATACAAACAGGTAGAGCAAGTAAAAACAGCAGCAGAGTGAGGAAATATAGTTTGTCCTCCAGCAGTCTAAAGTCTATAGCAGCATAGCTAAGGGATAGGAAAGACTTAAGCCCAGTCTTAAAACTGGACAACATGTCCACTTCACAGACGTTTCCACCAGAGAAGAGTCTGATAACAAGCTCTGCCTCCCATTCTACTTTTGGAAACTCTGTGAACCACAAGTAAACCTGCAGTCTGAGAGCAAATTGATCTATTAGGAAAATATGGAACAATGACATCAGTACAGGTAATAAAGGATGGAGCTATGTTGTTGAGAGCTTTGTATGTTACAAGTAAGATCTTGAATGCTACTCTGAACTGAGAAGCCAAAACTGGAGAAATGATCTCTCCTACCAACCCGTTAAAACTCTGGCAGAAGCAGAACTCTCAGATACTACCACACAAAATTTTAGCTCAATTTTTGTAAAACTGAATTTTCACCATTTGTGTTTGCTACAGTCGATTAGCTGTGGCAGCCATCTTGATTTGGGTTATAGATGTACATTGACTTACTATCTTCAGGAAGTTTTAATTCATTCCAATCTGTCCACTGGGTTAGATACTTTGCAAACGGTACAAATAAAAACACTTGCATGGTGGTGGATAATAAAGAGATTAAAGGAGCTGTGACTCACTAAAAACAGCTGACCTGAACACAAAGGAATAATATTCACAACGATCCCTGACCAATCCATGCCCTAATTACTATGGTCATAAACATCACAAGCACATCAGGGAAGCTTGTGCTATGTGATGAGAAAAACAAGTCGCAAGAGGCTAAACCAAACCACAACTATCACCTTGATCTCTCTGAAATACAAAGTAAAACGTAAGTGTCCATTTTTGCGTTTGAGCTAAACTTCAGTGTCGTGTCCCCACATTTCTCACATTTGTGGCAAAATCTACGTCAGAACAGAGAACGCTGTGCATCAAAGCTGTTCTAAAGTGCTCTAATTTCCTTGCTTACATGCATTTGGGAAACTGGGACGTCTGGACTGAACAGAAAATGTGCTGCCAGTGCAGGTCTGCTGTACTAGTTGGCAGAGTGAAGACTGACAGAAATGACCTGAGGGTGCTTGGACATCGAGCTCAGTGCTCTAATTCAGCGTTTCCCTGACAGGGAGCCGCAGATCGCTTGAGAGAAAAGAAGCAGAGTGGAGGAGGCTGACAGCCAAAAGGAAACAAACACACGGCCTTGAGGACATGTGAGGGAATTCAGACAAACTGCTAAGATATTTGGGGACATGGAGGAAGAGAATTCTCTCCATCAGCTTCGAGAAGTGTTGAACCACTTCTCTTGTTCAATAAACTAAATGTCTCCATTCCCCTAAACTCCATGATCACCCCAAGGTGCAACAACTTACCTCACTGCATGACCTTCATGTAAAAGACAATAATATGGTCCAAATGAGGAACCATGTTTTTATTACTGTACGACTTAAAAGCAAAATAAATGAAAATCTTTTTTAAAAAAGAGAGCTACCTTACAGGTATGTTTTAATTCTGTATGAATCAGAGCTTTGCTTGTTCCAGAAGCCTAAAACCCACGCATATCTCTCACCATCCATCCATTAGCTTCTGCTTGCTCCGAAGTCGGGTCGTGGGGGCAGCAGCTTGAGCAGGGAGGCCCAGACACCTCTTTCCACAGCCACCTCTTCCAGCTCTTCTGGGAGGATTCCAAGGTGTTCCCAGGCCAACCGAGAGACGTGGTCTCTCCAGCGTGTCCTGGATCTTTTTTGGGGTCTCCTCCCAGTCTGACATACTCAAAGCACCTCCCTAGGGAGGCGTTCAGGGAGCATCCTTACCAGATGCCCAAACCACCTCAACTGACTCCTCTCGATTTGGAGGAGCAGTGGCTCTACTCAGGGTCTCTCCCAGATAACTGAACTTCTCACCCTATCTCTAAAGGAGAGTCCAGATACCCTGTGGAGGGAATTAAGTTCAACCACCTGTATCCATGACATTGGGCCTCATGCATGAACCGTTCGTACTCACAGATTTGTTCTTAAACTGTGCGTACGAGTGATTTAGGATCATTTGTGGCATTCAACAATGTTTTCGTATCCTAGGATTTTTTTCAGATACGAACAAAATTTACGTGTGGTCCGGACCTGTCGTATAATTTACGAGCAGTCGGTCCGCTGTTATCCAGACGGGATTTCCTTCACTAATAACTTCATATTTCGTTATTTAGAAAATATTTTGGGTTTTAAAATATCACGCACCATAATTATTCTTGACAATAGGTTATTCTGGTTGAATTAGAATTATAATTTTAAGTTTAATTTGTCTGGTGTGTCGCGCAGGCTTCAGTGAGTCGTGCGCTCCCCCTTATCAAAGCCGCTCCTCATATTAACACCCAGGTACATAAAATTCCCGTACACTGCCGCAGAACAAGTACAAATTAAGACTGATTTTCATATTGCTGGACTGCCAAACACCATCGAGTAGACTGTACACACATACGGATCAAAGCACCTTCACCTGACGCATTCCCATTCGGAAGCAATACCACTCCATAAATGTCCAAATTATATCTGATTCGAAATATAACCTGCTATGTGGTTGCGCGATGGCCTGGAGGAACGCGCATGACTCATTTGTGCTGCAAAACATGTTGGCAAGACGCGTGCCAACATGACAGGAGGTGGTCAAAGTCAATCCTTGACCACCTCCTGTCCGTGCTGCGGCGAGATGTTTTTTTGAAGCCATTTTCAGATCAAACCATTTATTCTTTATTTCTGATACTGTACGACCCACGGGAGAACATGCACTATATTAATATGAAGTTAACTGTAGTTTCGAGACACTTTAAAATGCTTCTGTTCAAAAACACATCCGACACTTGCGGGGGGTGGGGGGTAGGCGCACCCACAGCTCTTCTGAAGTGAAACTATAATGTACAGTTGTTTACACTAAAAGTAAAATTATTTGACCATCCGACACTTGGGGGAGGGGGGGTAGCGGTGCGGGACAGCTCTTCTGAATAAGTGAAACTATAATGTACAGTTGTTTACACTAAAAGTAAAATTATTTGACCATCCGACACTTGCGGGGGGGGGGGGGTAGCGGTGCGGGACAGCGCGACTGCAGAACTTCAATCTCCGAACGCGTAAAGTTCTTTTTACTTCTTGATTTTGAATGAATGGACACTTCCTGCTGTCTGAGGCAGGAGGCGTAGCCTTATATGGTGTTTTGAGGGGTGGGAATTATGTAAATAAGCTCTCAGCGTGCACGCGCAGGTGTTTAGAACAGGTGGAATTCATCAACGTACGCAACTCATTTACACACTTTCCCGGAGGATAGAAGAGTTTGTTGAATCTGACGTGGCATGTTCGTACGAACGCTTATACGAACAAAAGTAGGAGAAGTTTAGGATAAAAATACGAACATGTTCGTGCATGAGGCCCATTGTTCCTTCCGTCACTACCAAGGTTTCATGGCCATAGGTAGGAATGTAGACCAACTGGGAAACAAAAAAAGCTTTGCCTTACAGCTCAGCTCCCTCTTCACCACAATGGACCGGCACAGAGTCCACAATACTGTAGATGTTGTACCAATCCGTCTGTCAATCTCACACCCCTTCCCTCACTCACGAACAACCCCCCACCCCCACCCCACCCCCAAGATGCTTGAACTCCTTGCATTATTGTGATGGAGGAGTTTGTGAGCCTGAACGATGCTAGCAGTTATGCTGTCAGGGCCCTGGTAAAGTCTCCCAAGGCAGATTGGTCCCAGGTGACAGGCCAGACAAAGAGTGATTCCAAAGGGTCATATGGACAGAAAACAGCAAGGACCTCAGTGTCCCTTGTCCGGATAGGAGTTACCTGGCACCACCCGGGAGCCAGACCTGGGGGAGGGGCTTGTCGTAATTGCCTAATGATTGGGTCTCTACCCATGGGACCCGGTCGGACTCAGCCCGAAGTAGCAACATGGGTTTGCCTTCCTGTGGACCCATCTGCAGGAGGGGCCATACCTGTACAAGTTGGGTGCATTGCACCATGCATAGGCGGTGGCCAAAGGCGGGGGCTTTGGCACTCTGACCCTGGCTTACCAAAGCTGCTCTTGGGACATGGAACCTAACTCTCTCACCATTAGGTCCATATTATGGTGTAATTAACAAAGGCTTCAATTTCAGTAAACTGAAGGAAACCGCTCAAAATAAAGTACCAGTACCAGGACTTCTAAATTTACACCACCTAATCTGTTCCTACTAGAGCAAAAACTACCGGTATTGATCTAATAATTATGAGCTAGTCTATTAAAGTTGATAGATTTGTTTGCCTCAGAAGATCTGGGTAATTGTGGTTTGTTCTGAAAATAGCATCGAAGGATTTTGAAAAACCTGTTAAATTTTTCAAAAGGACAGTTCTTCGTTAAATTGGGTATATTAAGTACAATAAGCAGTTCTCGTCTTACCTGCAGTAGACAGCAGCTTGGAGAAACAGGAAGTTGTTCTTATAGGGAAGTCTAACAAATATGCAGAACTGGGCTCTTTCACAAAGTTCAATCATTTTAACAGAAACTGCTGACAAAATTTTGTTTAAGTATTTTCACACCTTCTTACGTTTTACTTTGTCAATACTTTCTCAGTCTAATAGCATTTCTGTGGTTATGTTCAACTGCATGTACCAAGGATATAGAGTGGTTCATGATCCTAAACACCAGAAAAATTAGCCAAACTAACCTATTTTCAACAGAAGATAAACAATAATCAATGGGAAGAACTGTTGGCTAGATTAACTGAACATAGTTTATTATGATATTTTAGTGGCACAATTAGCAGAGCAACACAAATAAGAACAATTGGAACAAATTCTAAAATTCCATTACAGTGGCTGGAAAACAAGAAATTTTTCTTATAATTCCATACAGGGCTGCAATTTTTAAAAGCCTTAACAATCAAGCTCAGAAAATGTTAGTTCGTAGAAGAAATGAGGAAGTAAGGCCACACACAAGGTTTCTCATCAGACAAATAGTGAACACTATAGTTCATGACTACACAGAAACTACACACTGCTCCGTCCAATACGACTGAAGCAGCGACGTGTTATATTGAGTCAGAGCCATGTTGCATCTCCATCTGTGGTCGTTTCCCAGATCCCCTGGCAGGAAACAGAACACGGACAGAAAGATTCATAAATAACTGAAAGGCTCTTCCAGGCAGAGCTGCTATTCTTCTTCCTCCCACAAAATGTTTGACCCAAGAGCAGCAGCTCCAAACATATCACAGAATATACAACTCCTGTGAAGTGCAGGTTGTAGCTAAACACTACAACCTGCACTCACAGTGTGGAATTCCCCAATGTTGGGGTCAAGGCAAGCATAATCAGTTTTAGGGTACAGGAGGTGTTTAACCACACAACACATTTAGACACAAAAATGTCTATTGTGACCTTCTGTTATGACAAAGTGGAGTTAGTCATTTTGGGTTTTTTATGTACTGGGTGATTAAATGGGTGCATTTGACTGCATCAACAACAAAATGTTTTACCTCTTCAGATTTGTAAAACTAATCAATTATTTTCCTAATTAAAACTTACAGCAGGATGTAAACTGGATCTTGAAATGTCCCTGGGCAAGATGAACCCTACATTGCCTCCGATGTGCGTCTCATTGGTGTACGAATGGGATCTAAAGCATTGATTAGTCTCTACAGAATTATTTGTTCAGATGATCTTTGTAGAGATGTAGTAGAGTGCTGTATGAATGTATGTGTGGAGATAAATAACGGGACAGATTGTGTTGTAAAGCACTTTGAGTATCTTGATTGGATGAAAAGGTGCTATATACAGTACGTGCAGTCCATTTACAATTTACTCTTTTAATAGGACCATCATGCCTCTGAAAGGCAGCTCTGGGGGAGTGTAGGCGTCCTCAACGTCTCTGCGTGAACCAGAGAGAAGTCAGGTTGGAAAAGTGTCAGAGTTTCTCTGATGCCGTTAGTGAACGTGAACACTGAAAACACACACCGAGACTGAGAGAGACACAAAGAGAGAGAGAGAGATTTTCTTGATTGTTAATATGGGCTTTGAGAAGAAGTCATTAACTTATAACCATTCCTCTTTAGCACTTCTTGGAGGACACCAAGGGGTTCCCAGGCCAGAGAACCAGTGATGCTTTCATTGAGTTCTAGGTCTGCCCCAGGGCCTCCTTCCAGTAGGACGTGCCCAGAAATTCTTCTATGGAGGCATCAAGGAGACATCCTAATCAGATGCTTGAACCACCTCAACTGACTCCTTTCATTGTGTAGGAGCGGAGTTCCCAGTATGATGGACCTCCTCACCCCATCTGGCCAGTCTCCACAGGAAGCTCTTTTTGGCCACTTGTATTTGGGATCTCGTTCTTTTGATCATGATCCAAGCCTGATGACCACAGGTGAGGGTTGGAGCATGGAGAGTCCAGTAAACTGAGGGTTTTGCTTTGCGACTCAACTCTTTCTTCACCATGACCGACTGAAGCAACGCCCTCATTACTAAAGATGAGGCCCCAATCCGTCAATCCATCTCCTGCTCCATTCTACCATCACTGCATGTGTGTTTGTGGAAATTAAGTGAATATTAATATTAAATAAATTTGTAAACTTTAGCATTACATAGAGCAGGACACTTCTCGTTTATATTGTCTACAAGTATAGCAAAGTTTTCCTGTTTATAGTTTATTTCGTACATTTTGTGCAAACTTTTACTGTTGCCTTTAGGTACATCTGATCATTTCTAGTTTTTCTTTCTTACTGGTCTGCAGCTTTTAACTTGTAGCTAGTTTCTAATTTTAGCTTTAGCACATTTTGGTAATTTAGCTACTTTTTCTTTTACCAATTTGAGTTTTAACACCTGGTTTGCTATTTTTACCTTTATGCTAATTTTAGATTTACTGTTCATTTAGATATTTTTTAGGTTTAGCGTCCGTTTTGCTTTTAATTAAGCTATTTTACTTATTTAAACTTTTGCTTCTTTTTCCCTAATGTTAGCTTTAACTTCTGTTTACTGCTGTTTTGCTAAATTAGCTGTTGTGTTGCTGTTTTTACTTGCGCTTTTGTGTTTTTTTAACCCGTTTTTATTCTCAATTTCAGCCTGTTCTGCTCGTTTGAGCGTTCGCTCAGTTTGAGCTTCTTCAGCAAATTTCCGCAGTCATTCAACACTCGTATTCACACTGCACTTCAAAGAAAATGACATTTCTCTAGTTTGTGTAAAAATGTACTTTATCACATTCACATGGCATTAAAACTCAATTTGATAATTTTATATGATACATTTTTGGGAGGAGATGTACACATGTTCCTTCAGTAAATGAATTGCAACTCAAGAGTCTCCTGTGTACATACAAACATACATTTATAAATTTTCACAACAGCTGGTAAATACTGCTCAAAGGTTCTCCAGGAACAAAAAGACAAGACATAAACTGATTTACGGTAGCTTGGAAGGAAAACAGACCCAACATTCTTACAGTAAGGTGATGAACTGATCTAAAACAATAATCAGACTTATAAATCTCTAATGGCTGAAGGTTCAGAAAACAAAAGTGGTTCAAGTAGAAGTTTGCAGAACTTTTAACGCATCCACAAACAGTGAAGTGCACTAAAATGACTATGAATGAACAGATTCGTAGCAGTTTTTACAGTGGAACACGATCCAACACTGAAAAGATGCTGTAATAAAAATCTAAACGTTGTAGTTTTTGTATAGTTCTCAAACCCATACAATTAACCTTTAAATACTTGTTAAAAGTGTGTACTAAAATTTCTGGATGGACGTAAAGAAAAATCCGTCTTAAAAAAAATTAAAAAATCCTAGGCATTAAAAATATAGTAGCGTACATCACAGATATTTTTAAACGAGTGTACATGACATTCATAACTATTTGTGACTCTGTTTTTACACTGTAAATTGAATCTCTGAAGACATTCTTGCATCTAGGAAAAAATAAAATAAAATACACCAACATGATTTGACCAGCA
Source organism: Garcialebias charrua (assembly GCA_038048925.1). Lineage (NCBI taxonomy): Eukaryota > Metazoa > Chordata > Actinopteri > Cyprinodontiformes > Rivulidae > Garcialebias > Garcialebias charrua. The sequence goes on along the minus strand of JBBPBX010012166.1, from coordinate 16,206 downwards.
GAACTGGAGTCAACAGAACAGATTGGGTCAAACAACTCTTTGTGAATACTGTAAACAAAATATGTGGATTTTTAAATCTAATCATCTGTCATTCTTTAATACTACTAAAAAAATAATGCGTTCTGTGAAAAATGTTCCAACACACACACACACGGGAAAACACGTTTTGAGTGGTTAGCTGCAGAGGAGCTGACAGACGAGGTCACCTCTGCACAGCAGCAGCATCCGTTTGATTTAACCCTGACTGGGAGGAGAAAGTTACTGAAGACGTTCAGCTCAACATGAAGTCCGTGCAGCATCAGATGGGCCTTGAAGACTAAAGGTTGGAATAAAACATCTTTCTGTTCTGGTTTTTTTTAAATCCTCCATTCAGGAGAGCACTCAGGACCTCTCCAACAATCTCCAATTCTCCCCCCACAGAAAAGTCCCCAGCTGTGACTAAAGCTGGGAATGTTTTTGCTGGTGTTAGCTTCAGTCTGTCCTCCATTCCCTTCACGTGTCTCTTCATGTAGAAGACGTGTCCAGAAGGACTTGTTTCACCCAGAACAAAAGTTTTTTATTAAAACACCTGTGACTTTTGAAAACATCGAGGTGCTAAATTAAGAAACATTTTCTCTCTCGGACATGTGCTGTGAAAAAGACTATCGGTAAATCCTTTTTTTCCCCAAATAAACAATTCCCAAATTAAACCAGCAACTTTGGATATCAGCCCATTAAATGAATGTTATTGGCTATCATGGTAAATGGAGCTTACTTATATAGCGCTTTCCAGCCCCCTTTGAGGGGCCCCAAAGTGCTTCACAGTACCAACCATCCACCCATTCATACACACATTCATACACCGGTAGCGGTAGACTGCCATGCAAGGCGCTGCCTGTCCTACCGGGAGCAACTCGGGGTTAAGTGTCTTGCTCAGGGACACAACGAGGTATGCCGTGACCGGGGATCGAACCTGAGACCTTCTGGTCCTGAGCTGGCTGCCCTGCCTCTACACCATCTCGGCCCCATAGGCTGCGTTCAGACAGTCCCCCCTACCTCCTAGTAGGTTTAAAGGTACCTTCTTATCTGTGTGGCTGCCCCGCCTGTGGAACTCCCTCCCTGACGACCTGAGAGCTCCACAGTCACTGGTTGACTTTAAAAGCAGCATAAAGACCTTTCTTTTTAAGCAAGCCTATTCTGCCTCCACATGATTTTATCTTTGATCTTAGCTGATATCATTATTGATTTTACTTGATTTTATCACTTGTTTTATTTTATTTATTTTTTAAGCAAGCCTAATCTGCATCCACATGATTTTATCTTTGATCTTAGTCGATATTATTATTGATTTTATTTGATTTTATCGCTTGTTTTATTTTGATCTTTGCTTTGTTACATTTTGTAGCACTTTGAGATTTTTGTTAATGAAAAGTGCATTATAAATGGAATTCATTATTATTATTATCACTAATAATATGCAGCATCACCCGCATCTAAAACCGTAAGTTTTTTTTATTTTTTAGCTTTATTTAACCCTTTTACTAAACCTAACCTTACACCTGACCCAGAACTTACCCCCTTGATGCTATCATCAGCGATAAGAACATACCTTTAAACCTACTAGGAGGTACAGGAGGGACAGTCTGAACGCAGCGTATGGGGATGATAACATCTAATAACGGACATTTAATGGATGTTAACATTTGAAGTGGATGAAAAAACCCCACCTCGACTCTTTTTTTAAAGAGCCAGTTCATGCTTTGATTTTAACCTTCTGCTCACTAATCTTTACACTGGTTTAAAAGTTTTCATGTTGATGTGTACAGTGTTTACCATGAGTTAGAAAATGTTTCAGCTGCCAACAAGGGGGGGAATGTTGCACCATTGTATTGATGTTTGGGGGGAAAGCGTGTAAAACAACCACAAAGCCTATTTTTGTATTACAGAAAAGAGCTGTAAGAATTATCACTAGAAAGCCCTGATGCATGCTCAATAATCCAGGTAGAAAAATCCAAAAAAAGACTGAGCTGAACTCAGCTTCTCAGACTGAGGAAGTCTTTCGGACGAAAGACGAAACGTTTCTACAGTTGTTTTTTTTTTGCTTTGTTTTGTTTTGTTTTTTGAATGTCCAGAGGACCAGACTTAGCTTTTTTGGATCACTAGAAAGCATTACTGTCATCCATCTAGTACATTATTTTATCAACTGAAGTTATTGAAGTTCCATGATTTGGTAGACTATAATATTTTATCAGTTATGTATAGGGCTCAAAATAACGCATTACCTTTAAATATCCAAATGCATTTTGTTAAAAGACAAAGTTGTTATAATCAAGGGGACAGATATTTGTAAAACCAAAATTCAGAACTAGTTTGAAGGGACGTCTACCTCAATCCAGGGAATTGGATTATGGAATGGTTTGGAGAATGAAGTTAAAAATGCCAAGTCAATGTTTACATTTAAGAAAATTATCAAAACTGAATTGTTAAAAAATATATATATGAAGTAGCGTAATGTGTATTGTATTAGTTAGAAAATTAGAAAGAGTTATTCATTTTGTTCTGTTACTGGAAGATTATTATTGTTTGAACTGATTGTTTGAAAAATGGGGCAGATATAAGATTTTTCTTCTTTCTGCTACCTTTCATTTTTATATATTTTGTATGTTATGGTTTATGGGCTTGTTTTGTATTGTATTTTTTATGAACAAATTTATAAATTAAATTAAAATTAAATTTAAAAAAGCTGCAGCAAAATCAGATATTTAGGTCACGACGATTACAGTAAAATGTTTGCTAAATCTTGGAAGGGCCACTTATACTGAAATGTTTCTACAATCTCAAACTTTTACTAACAATATATTTATATCCACGTTATGGTGTCATCATGAAAGTAGAGTTTATAACAGAATCGTTACCTCAAAAATGGTTCAATGAAATGTGTAAAGCATTAAAGATTAGATTAATATGACTTTGATAATAAAAAATAAAGTTTAAACAAAATGCAAACAAGCTGCTGATAAAGAACCTTCATTCTGGTTTTTAAAAAAACAAACTCTTAATTTCCTTTGCTGTAAATTTGAGACATTTTCAGGAAAAGTATAATCTGGAAGAATGAGCCTAAATAAATCCGATGCACCGGTTTCCAGAGTATTTCCTGTCTTTAATTAGCTTTTTCCAACTGTCTTGAAAGTCTATCGTTTTAATAAATAATAGAAAAATAATTCTGTGCTCTTTGTAATGTTTTTTTATGTGAAACACTGAAGCTTTATCCCATTTTGAAGTTTACAAACATTCAGGAAAGTGTCCTGATATTACCCCACATCATGTCAGGTGAATCCAGGAGCCATAAAAAAATAAAATAAAAGGCTGCAACTTTCAGAGAAAAACAAGTCTAGGAAGTTCATGTTCTGCATCGTGGAGAGTAAAGACGGGGAAATAATGCCATGTTAGAATCCTTCTAGAACCAGTTCTTTGTTAAAAACTGTTTTATTCTTTACCAGGGATGCGTCCTGGTTTTTCGAAGCGCACTCCGTTCCTTTTGTGCACCTCACAGCAAGAGGCCTCTGCAGGGGGACTGCCAGTTTACGGTTGAGCAATAATCCACGTCAGAGCCCAGCTTTATTTCAGTTATCCACTCTTCCTGTCCAACACTGAGAAATGATTCTGTTTCCCCATGAAGCTTACGGGCTCCATTTGTATTCTATTCTCCGAAGTGTCTGATGAATAGGCTCAAACGGGTCCTGTGTTCTCCTGAAGCTTGTGCTCGTAGCGGTGATTCCAGAAGACAAAACAGAAAATCCCAACTGCTTTGTCCCGAGTCGGACATTTCTGCCATATTTTACATTTGAATAGAACAAGACAGGGATGCTGCCATGACGGCAGCTTGTGGCATCATCCAACATTCATGTAATGAAAACCTGAAGCTACGAGGCGCTCTGTCCGTCTGTGGCGTCCCCTCCTCATCATCAGTTCATCTAACCTGAAAACACCACAGCGTGTGCCGTCTAACGAAGCACGTGTTTTAATTTCTTTAAAACAAAGCTCCATCTCTCCATCAGGGAGGCGAGGATCAGCACTCTGCGTCCACGCTGTGCACCGTCACCGCCGCCTGCAGGTGGTGTGTGTGCGTGTGCAGCGGGTGGTGGTGCGTGTGTCTGTACGGGTGGAACTTGTGGCTCAGTAGTGCGGCTGTCTGAGGGGGCGTGTCCAGATCCAGGTCGTCGTCGTGGTTACCGACGTCGACGCCTGCTGAGAGCGGGTCGTTGTTTCCAGGCGGGTTCTCGCTGTCCTCCTGCGGACTCATGGTGCTGTAGCCTGAACACAGATTCAGACAGAAGCTGCCATTAATGGAACGGCTATTTCATGATTATTCAACATCAAAACTCTGAGATTTCACAATTGGAGGGTGCTGTATTCAGGGGAAAAAAAAGCAAAAACCAGGATCCTGTCAAATTAAATACAGGTAGTCCTCGGGTTATGACGGTCTCGAGTTACGATGTTTCGTGGTTACGGCGCATCTCCCATTAAAAAATAAATAAAATAAAAAATAAACATTTTGAAAAGCTGAGTTTCGCAGTTTGCAGTTTCCGGTTTTACATCGTAAACGTAGCGGTGGAGGAATACTGCATTGTACTCTCTAAAAAAGCTAAGTCTGGTCCTTTGGACATGAAAAAAAAAAAAAACTGTACTGTGTACGCGGTTTTACGTCGTAAACTAATAGATAATACGGAGGATGGACCGAGTTGGACGGCGGTTTTACGTCGTAAACGAATGGAGAATAAGGAGAATGGACCTAGGTGGACGGTGTCACCAGCATCCAAGTAGGCTATTAACTGTTTTTTCCCTTCATTATGGCTCCAAATGTATGTTTTTTAACAATTATGTAGGGTACTGTGTTAGGATAGTCTAAGTGCTTAGTAATACAGTACTGTACATTTATATGGTGCAGTATGTACGTATATTCCGACTTACGGCGAAATTTGGTTTACGACGTCGCGTAGGAACGGATCTCCGTCGTAAGTCGAGGACTACCTGTACAGGTCTTTCTACACAAAGTTATGTTGTAGTAACTATCCCAGGTCTGTATGTGGTGCAGTGATGCAGCCACCAAAATACCAACAACAGGAAACAAGGCATGGAGCATGCTCAGAACACCTACAAATCAGGTGGACAGTTTATAAAATACTGTTTAGCTATGGTTTGAGCAGTAACCACAAGAAGACAACAAAGATGGTGAATACAAGAGCAAATATTGAGTCCTTTTGGTGGCCTGATGGTGAAGTGGAGCTCTCTCTTCTCACATCAAACAACTGTTGACTGGAAGTCTCGTCAGTCCAAATACATAGTTTCTGAAGGACAGCTTAAGGTTTTTCTAGATGTCTAAATCATACCAGGCTAATTCTGATAAATAAATAAAAAACTATGCTAAATACCCACATTTTTTAAATTTAATTAAATTCAAATGTATACAGGTAGTCCCCGACTTACGAGCGCTCTAACTTACGAGGTTCCGGACTTACGAGCTGGCGAATTTTTGGAAAAAACGCAAAAAATACCGAGTTTTTCTGTGTTTTTTCACCACAGTTCGTTAGCTAAACATGTGGACACACGTTTCCGATCATTTTTATGCACTCATAAGCAGTTTTTCGATGAAAAACGAGTGTTTGTAGTCGCGCTAGCAAAACCGTTCCAACTTACGAGCGAAAATCCGGACTTACGAGAACATGTGCTTCGTGTTCCAACTTACGAATTTTCGTCTTACGAGCACCTCGTTGTAACGGAACTCGCTCGTAAGTCGGGGACTACCTGTACTGGATAGGGCTGCAAGATATTAGAAAAACTTCTGATGTTTATTATTGTTTAATACAGCAATGACAATGCATTTGTGATGCATTGCACAGTCCTAATACTTGATATTTATTGTAGTATATTTGTTGTATACTCTGTAATGTTTGCATTTTATAATTCTTGACAGATAATGTTCAATAAGCAAAACAATCATTTTGGTCCTGGATTATTTGGTGTGTAAATAAGGAGTATTTGCTCTACTCTGTTCAAGGCAATGATACTGTTCATCAGCCTTGTCAGTTAATTAAAGAAATATGTACATTAAATGAAAGTTGTAACTGGCATCAGCAACACAAACACAAGCTGCAATCAGCCACTGTTACATCTGCCCTGCTTGGGGTTAAAGGTCAGAATAGAGGTGGGTTAGGGCAATGTTGTTGACAGAAGATTGCATTTGAGTTGTCTACGCAGGAACTTAAGGGTGGCGTTCAAGCTGTTGTCACTCTGAAAACTTTTCAAAAATATTGTTTTGGAGCTCCTAAAATGCCCTTCCCATGTGGACACAAAGCATTGTTCCAGTGGCCTAAAGTAACGTAAAACCCCCGACTAGAGGCAAACTAGGAGGTTTCCTTACAAATCCTTCTCTCTTATCCTCTGCTGCGTTTTAACACCAACTGACAGAAAGCTGTCAAAGTATAGAAGGAAAGACGTATTAGAGCGATTAAATGAGACAAAGGGTTGAAAACTTCAAAGACATCTGCAGTTTATGTCCATTCTCCCCAAAGAAGTTGATGCTCATCATCAGTCTGCTGCAAACAGTGCCTTGTTGGCAGGGCTTAATTTGTAAACTGATTTCAGTCCACTTGCTCCAGTCTCGTGGCTCCGTTTGAAGCACCTGAAGGCTTCAATTCTCGATTGTCGAACAATCCATCCGTCCATCCATTTTTTATTCAAATAAATTTGACTGTCTTTTTGACATTTTGATTGCTGTTGTTACTTGTTATTGTTGACAAATTAGCACCGTTGTTTTGGAACGTAACGCATAATGTGAATAACACTTCAAACATTTCTCTCTTTGTATTTTTAATTTATTCTTTACAGTAAGCTTTTTATGTATTTATTATGTCTGAAATGTAGCAGGAGTTCAGACACCTGCTGATGTGCATGCGCTCTGTAGAGCTGTCTGGAGACACTGTGCATAACGTGCACTCTCCACAGGGCATTTATTTATTCTGTTGAATAAATGATTCTGTTTTGGGGGTCTGAGAGGGGGTGGGGGGCAGTGTGCAGCCCCACTGAGTAGAGACAATATTTGGAGAGGAGTGGGAGAAAAGGATTCCATGCAGCCCCTCCGTGCGTTAATGTGACCGTCTGTCCTCACCGCGTGTGCTGCAGCTGGAACATCCACTCCACAGACTGGGTCCGCCGGACTAAGGGCAACGTCTCCTCTCGTTGCATTTTTAAAAATAAATAAAATAAAAATGTGCAATGACTTTGGACATTTAGGGGCGGAGAATTGAGTTGCTGGATCCGAGCAAACAGCGGGTCAAAATGAGAGTTCCCGGATCTTGCAGGATCCGGCTGAAATTAACCACAGCTTGTTGGCATTTTTCAGCTGCAACCAGTAAAGAAAAACAAAACCCTTTATGTCAAGGTTTTTATGTTATTTTGTTTTAGATGGAAACTATTTAAAATATATATATTTTTTCTTTTACACCTTAAAACAAAATGAGCCTAATTCTGAGACTCGTAACACTTATCAAACGTATATGCATTCATATAAACACTGGTAGAACATGTGAAGCGTACAGAGTACACACAGAAACAGATAACTCATCTGGTTCCCCATCTGTCCTGTAACATTCAGCCGGCAGGCTCGCACTTGTGTTTTTCTTTCATTTTTGCCCACACTCTTCTCCTCACACTCGCCCTGGCTCTCTCTGAAACGTCGCTTATGCAACAAGTAGCAGAGCCACTCGTTGCCAGGAAATGGAATGATGCCACATATGTGGGTGGCAGAGAGCCCGTGTGGGTGAAAATGTCCATCCACAGCAAGTGTCAGACTTGAAACATCTTAAAAGTGAACATGAGCAACTCGTCTGCAGCTGAAGATGAGAGACAAATAGGTTCAGAGTTGTGATTAATGAGAAGAACTTGCAGAGTTGTGCCAGCACCACAGAACAAGCTGTGGACTTGAAACTGAGCTGAATGACTGAAGATTAAACTTGTAATCATTTTATGCTCTGTAATGATCTAAAAGGTGTGCAAACATTCTTATTTTACACCTGCCTGCAGTGTAGGTCATGGAGTGGAAAAGCTGGAAATATGACACACAGTGGTGTTTGGAAGTTGGTGAACCCTTTAAATTTTTCTATATTTCTGCATAAATATGATCTAAAACATCAGAATTTCACGCAAGTTCTAAAATTAGATAAAGAGAACCCAGTTAAACAAATGAGACAAAATATTATACTCTCATTTATTTTTTGAGGAGAATGATTCAATATTACTGGTACATATTTGTGATGGTAAAATAATGTGAACGTCTAGGATTAGCAGTTAATTTGAAGGTGAAATTAGTCAGATGTTTTCAGTCAATAGGATGATGATCAGGTGTGAGCCGTTTGATTTAAAGAACAGGATCTATCAAAGTCTGCTCTTCACAACATGTTTGCGGAAGTGGATCATGACATGAAAAAAAGGAGATTTCTGAGGACCTCAGAAAAAGTTGTTGATGCTCATCAGGCTGGAAAAGGTTATAAAACCATCTTTAAAGAGTTTGGACTCCACCACAGTCCACAGTCAGACAGATTGTGTATAAATGGAGGAAATTCAAGACCATTGTTACCCTCCCCAGGAGTGGTGGACCAACAAAGATCACTCCAAGAGCGAGGTGTGGAATAGTCTGTGAGGTCATAAAGGACCTCAGGGTAACTTGTAAGCAACTGAAGGCCTCTCTCACATTGACTGGTGTTGATGTTCGTGAGTCACCATCAGGAGACACTGAACAACAAAAGGTGCACATGGCAGGGTTAAAGGAGAAAGACAGTGCTCTCCAAAAAGAACATTGATGCTCGTCTGCAGTTTGCTAAATATCACGTGGACAAACCAGAAGACTGTTGGAAGAATATTCTGTGGATGGATGAGACCAAAATAAAACTTTTAGGTTTAAATGAAAGTGTTATGTATGGAGAAAGAAAACTCTGCATTCCTGCATAAGAACCTTATCACACCTGTGAAACATGGTGGTGGTAGTATCATGGTTTGGGTCTGTTTTGCTGCATCTGGGCCAGGACGGCTTGTCATCATTGATGGAACAATGAATTCTGAATTACCCCGGTATACGAGATAATTCTAAAGGAAAATGTCAAAACATCTGTCCATGAACTGAATCTCAAGAGAAGGTGGGTCATGCAGCAAGACAATGACACGAAGCACACAAGTCGTTCTACCAAATAATGGTTCAAGAAGAATAAAGTTCATGTTTTGGAACAGCCAAGTCAAAGTTCTGACCTTAATCCAATCCAGATGTTGTGGAAGGACCTGCAGCAGCAGTTAATGTGAGGAAACCACCAACATCTCAGAGTTGAAGCTGTTCTGTGCAAAGGAATGGGATCGAATTCCTCCAAGTCGCAGGACTGATCATCATTTAGAAACGTTTGGCTGCAGTTATTGCTGTTCCGGGGCAGGGGGGCACATACTTCTGCCACTCACAAATATGTAATATTGGATCATTTTCCTCAATAAATAAATGACCAAGTATAATATTTGTTATCTCATTTGTTTAACTGGGTTTTCTTTATCTACGTTAAGGACTTGTGTGAAAATCTGATGTTTTAGGTTATTTTTATGCAGAAATATAGAAAATTCTAAAGAGTTCACAAACTTTCAAGCACCACTGTAAATTGTCCGACATGTTCCTGCTGTTCCTGGGGAATCTAAATGTGACTGGAGTCTGGAAGACGCTGTGTCACTCAAGCAGCTAATTCCAGAAGAAGGAGATTTTTAGAAATTCTTATGGATCTCTTAGAAATAACTGCATAATTTCAGCAGAAATTAACTTAAGTCAATTTGTATTTGTTCATAAGAAAGTACCTCCTGGTGTTTTTTTTTTTTTTTTACTGATCTGCCTTATGGTGTAAACCTCCCAGGTCCTGTCAAACCAGGTACTTGAGCGTTGATCATACCGTGGTCACTCTCCGTCCCGGATCGACCCCAGTACCTCCGTCTCCGCTCAGGTGTGTGAGTGTGTCTCTCGATCACCGCAGCTATAAATCTGGTGTTGCTGACTGGAAGTCCAGAGAGGGAACATGTCAGCACTAAGACCGTCTGCACAAAAACACACACACACTGAAACTGGTGTCCAGCTTCAAACTGCTACTTACTGATCCCTCTGTCCTCGTGGCTGTCCTCATCCCTCTCATCCCTCTCGTTATCAAGGTTGGACATTCTCACAGACATTTCTGCAGCATCACAGAGGTAAACAAAAATCACCTAATGAGATGCATGCCACTACTGTATTCTACTATGCTAAATATAATAAAATTCCCCTTTGTGCTCTGTTGAACTGCTTAAAATAGTCTTTTTTTACTGATCATTTAAATTTCTTACAGATTTTATCCACAGTTCATATTATAAAGTATTACACAGAAATCCGTTATGGCTGCTAAAAGAGATTTTAAGGAGCGTAGTGTCCACACATATATTTTCTGACAGTGCTTTTTATTTTTAAATCAATAATGACACAAGTCCTACCCTGTGCAGCCAGCGGCGACATGTGCTGGTGTGAGCGTCTGTGGATCTGGTGTCTGTATGCGTACACAGCCAACACCAGCACCATGATGCATCCCATGATGCCCCCAGCGACTGGACCCACCGGGGCGCTCTTGATCATGTTTAACGATGCCACCTCCTCATCTGTAGAGGCAACAAAGAACGATGAGAAACGTCCGGAGGATCGTTTGAGATGATCCAACGGGCCGGTGTCGAACTCCTCAGGCTCATTTTTTTTTACCCCTGCTGTGATGCTGGAATATTTTTGAACTTCTTTTCTCTTGTGAGTGCGAAAAATGATCCAACTCCAGGCAGACAGCCAAGTTGAAAATATCCAAGCAACAGAAGAGTTTCAGATTCAAAAATACAAGTTACAGAAATATTAAAGTCTGGCCTCCTAAAGGAGCAACACTTCTTTTCTTAAAGATGCTGGAAATATATATTTTTGTCTCGTTTTGTTTTCGCTTGCACATTTCCTCATTCTGATGTCCGAGAGATACAGTACAATGCAAAACATCTCAGGAAAAAAAAACTGTCATAATGTACGAATAAATGTAAATGCTCAGTCTACACATTGAATTATCTTTGGCAAACACAAAATCAGCTTCAACTGTCATTTTTATTTCCCAAAAAATGAGATAAGTTTGTTGTGGTGGTAGTTCTATTTCATCCTTACTGGCCGCCAGAGGGCGGTGCTGAAAGCACTGAATGTTCCCTTCGCGCATGCGCTGTTCGAGTAATTATATCAACAATGTCACACAGGTGTGACTGGATAAGCAATCAGAGGCTATTTAGCCTAGCGTTATCCATAGTTCAGTCCCTTTTTTTTTCTCGCGTGCGTTCGATCCAAGGCTACAGGCCTTTGTCTTTTCTTTTCTCGCCGTCGCTGGAGGCCCGACTGCCTGTTGGCCGGAGCAGTGTGTTCACCCTCCGAGGGCCGCAACGGTTTAACCATTATCGAGATATTTCATTGGGCTAAGGTGGCTTCACCCCTCTCCCAAACCACAGCATTGCTAATGTGATTCAACACTGGTGAGTAACTTTTGCTTATTTCGTGGCGACTCCGTCCGCCCTCGGAGGTTACCGTGTGGGTCACATAAGTGGTCTTTACTTTGCCTTGACTGCGGTTTGTTGCCATTGGTGTAGCTCTGTCCGCTTTAGGAGGCAATTTCCACGTGAGGTCGACACGTGGGTAAGTATTACTTCTACCGAGGTTTATTGTGTAGCCAGCTGTGTTCTGGTTTTGTTTACTTTGTTTGGGAAGGCGAGCGTTTGCGCACCTTCCATAAACTTATCATAAGCGCGCCAACCTCATAGATGGTTGGGCTGAGCTAGCAGTGCTAGTCTTCTTGAGTTTTGGTCTTGTTCCTATTGGTGAAGGCTAGCGTACTCTCCCAATTCATTTTTCGCCAACCTTGTTCTCTATTGGTGAGGGCTAGCGTCCGCGCACCCTCTCCCAATTTTGGCCTGTCCATCTTACACTTGAGTAAACTGCCTACAGTAGGGAGTATGGACGACTCTCACTGCTGTAAAGATTGTGGGGCCATGTTCCAGGTGGACAACGGTCACTACCTGGGTCCTGCCTACCTTGGACATGACCATCTGGTGGAGGCCCTGTCGGAGAACCCCTGCATGAACTGCAGCTTCATGCCTCGTTCTGTAAGAGTGGCTCGGCTGCCCAAGCTCTGCCCCGAGCACAGCAGTGACCTCCCGCCTTCTGGGCAGGAGGCTCCACCCAGGCGCTCAAAGCGACGGACTGAGGCTGCAGTCCCTGTGGCCCCTCCTAGAAAAAGGCGAGCCAAGTCTGATCAGGGTCTTTCCACAAGAGTAGAGCGGCTGTCAGCTGAATTAGCGGAAATGACGTCCCTTTTGCAGTCACGCCAACTAGGGGCTGAGCCAGTGGCAGCGACTGGACTCATTCAACACTTGCTCTTCTCAAGGGCGGACGTCTCCTCTCGGTCTCCGCTTTGCTTTTGCTTCATCTTGTCTGTGAAACTGTCTGAGAGCCTGACTTCTACAAAATCTTTTGAATCATAACTATGGACTTCAATTTGGTCAGTTGGTCCCTCATCACAACTGATAACATTTCTTCAACAAGAAGACAGGTTGTAGGCGAGTCGATTTGCCCTGTTGGCATGCACACAGCTGGATATCTCAGCGACTTGGAAGACCTGATGATGTGTCTATCTCTGCTGTCATCTGTGGATCTTAAGGACGCATATTTAATTGGATCTATGATAACTGGTTCCTACTTTTTGGATTCGGCTGGTTCCTGGTCTATCAACACAAAAGGAAGACGTCGGCGGCTAATCTGGACCTGGTCAGGCTGCCTGCCTTGCATGATGGCTTGGTTCATGTCTCGAGAACCCAGACTTTTGGCTGAATGGATCCGATCTCTGGGATTTTCTCAGGCACGTTCCATTGGTATGGTCATTTTAATTTGGACATTTTGAAAGCGAGTGGACCGACACAGACTGAAGGTAGATGTCATTAAAGTTCTGCCTATCCCCAAAACAAATCGTGTTTATCTGAAATTTGGCTCACTGACTGGCCTTGACAGGCCATCTTATCTCAACACACCTGAGAAGTTTCGTAAACTTGATGCTCTCACCCCCCTCCCAAACCTGCTACTGAATGGAAGACTGTTCTGTGGTCAGATGAGTCACAATTTGAAGTTCTTTATGGAACACTGGGACGCCATGTCATCCGGACCAGAGAGGACAAGGATAGCCCAAGTTGTTATCAACGCTCTGTTCAGAAGCCTGCATCACTGATGGTATGGGGTTGCATGAGCGCTTGTGGCATGGGCAGCTTGCATGTCTGGAAAGGCACCATTAATGCAGAGAACTATGTTCAGGTTCTAGAACAACATATGCTCCCATCTAGACGTCATCTCTTTCAGGGAAGACCCTGCATTTTTCAACAAGATAATGCCAGACCACATTCTGCAGCAATCACAACATCATGGCTACGTAGGAGAAGGATCCGGGTACTGAAATGGCCAGCCTGCAGTCCAGATCTTTCACCTATATTGGGCGGCCGTGGTGTAGTGGTAATGGCAGTCGACCCCTGATCGGAAGGTTGGAGGTTCGAATCCCGCATCTGCCCACCATGTGTCGTTGTGTCCCTGGGCAAGACACTTAACCCTGAGTTGCTCCCGGTAGGTCTGGATGGCGCCTTGCAAGGCAGGCTACCACTACCGGTGTATGAATGTCTGAATGAATGGGTGGATGGCTGGTATTGTAAAGTGCTTTGGGGCTCCTCACAGGGGGCTGGAAAGCGCTATATAAATAAGCTCCATTTACCATTTACCTATAGAGAACATTTGGCGCATCATAAAGAGGAAGGTGCGACAAAGAAGGCCCAAGACGATTGAACAGTTAGAGGCCTGTATTAGACATGAATGGAGAGCATTCCTATTTCTAAACTTGAGAAACTGGTCTCCTCTGTCCCCAGACGTCTGTTGAGTGTTGTAAGAAGAAGGGGGGATGCCACACAGTGGTAAAAATGGACTTGTCCCAACTTTTTTGGGATTTGTTGATGCCATGAAATTTTGAAACAACATATTTTTCCCTTAAAATGATACATTCTCTCAGTTTAAACTTTTGATCTGTGATTTGTGTTCTATTCTGAATAAAATGTTAGATGTTGACATCCCCACATCTTTGCATTCAGTTTTTATTCACAATTTGTTTAGTGTCCCAACTTTATTGGAATCCAGTTTGTGTATGGTTTATTTTTTAGACATTTATTTTGTACAGTTATAGCTGTTTGTTAATAAATATGCCCAGTTATAGCTGTTTGTTAATAAATATGCCTGTATGACTATTGGGACAAAGATTTGATTCAGAAATATATTTTTGTTATTACTTTATGGAAAGGGGAAAAAAAACATTGATACATATTTCGTATATCGCCGTTCTTAAAATATTGAAATATTGATTTTGGTCCATATCACCCAACCCTAGAGGAAGGCAATGAGAATTCATTCAAGGAACACTAGTTTTGATTTGATTGGCTCACTCTAACTTACCAACAAGTCCCAGACTGTCTGCATATGGACTCTTGGCCCCAACGATGCCTCCAAAACACTCCTTCTGCAGGGCGCAGTATGGCTTGTCCAAGTGAGTCTTCCCATCGCTGTCTACCATGCACCACTCGCAGTTCAACACGCCAAAACAGTCACTGAAACACAGAGCAGATTACAGCAGGTCACATGTCACTAGGGTCTTGTTGCTGTGTTAAAACTAGAATTCCTTCATTCTTTAGAACTTCAAAAATTCAGCGTTTAAATTGAAATACATTAAAAAGATAAAAGTTATAAAAAATATTTAGGTAAAAACTTTTTTGATCTGGCAAAAGATTTCTAGAATTTGGTAGAATTTATTTAAAATATTTAGACAATCTTTTCAAATATTTTACAATATTCTACAAGAAACTGTTAGAAATTGTGAGAATGTTAAAAACACAATAAAATAGTGAAATATAGCCATTTGTAAGGTAAAAACTTAATTCTGTAAACCACAAGAGCAAAGTTTGAAAGAAATAATGGTCATTTTCTACTGTTTTACAATAAAAGGAGTTGAGGAAATAACGTTTACATGCAAGGAACAAAAACTGTGTTAAACGGCGTTATTGAAACAGAAATAAAACTAAATATTTTTGATATTAGGAAAGAAAAAAAAAAACGTTTGCCACTAATTACCACTAGGTGACAGTGGTCAGTTTCATTATGAGATAAAAGTCCGGGTCACTCTACTACACCTGGTGGTAGATACGTTTTGATATTTTACATTTACATTGGTGAATACAGATGTGTCTAAAAAAAATTGAACATCATGAAAAAGCTCATTTTTGGGGTCAGTCACTTCAGAAAGTGAAACTCATACTACATAGATTCATTACACATACAGAGCAATACTTCAAGCTTTAATTTATTGTAATTTCTGATGATTATGGTTTACAGATGCTAAAAAACAAAAATCAGTGTCTCAAACACTTCCTCCAGACCTGGTACCTTGATTTCCAAATGACATAAATAATTTACTTTCATGTGAAAAGAGGACATTGGACCACTGAGCAACAGCCCAGTTCTTTGTCTCCTCAGCAGGTAAGACGCTTCTGATGTTTCTCATTCAGGAGTGGTTTGACTTGAGGAATGAGACATTTGTAGCTCATGTCTAGGAGTTAATCATCTGATTATGGTGTGACACCAGTTTACATTATTGAACCACTTCACCATCCATCCATCCATTATCTTTACCTGCTTCTTCCATTTTGGGTCACAGGGGTCGCCGGTGCCCATGTCCAGCAGTCACTGTGCGAGGGGCGGGGTACACCCTGGATGGGTCTCCAGTCCATCACAGAGCCACATAGAGACAAACAACCATTCATGCTCTCACTCACACCTAGGGACAATTTAGAGTTACCAATCAGCCTAACATGCATGTTTTTGGACTGTGGGAGAAAACTGGAGTACCCGGAGAAAACCCACGCATGAACCTCTTCACAATATTCTAATTTTTTGAGACATTTAGTTTGAGTTTTTCACAATTTGTAAGCCATAATCATCAAAATTACAAGAAATAAAGGCTTGAAATATTTCACTACATGTACAGTATACAGTAGTCCCTCGTTTATCATGGGAGTTTCCGTTCTCTGTCTACC
>JBBPBX010012165.1:44535-54549 GCA_038048925.1 Garcialebias charrua | reverse complement strand
ACGGAACACTGCAGGTAATCATGTCCTGAGAGCGCACACTGTAGCTGCACTCACGCAAAGACATGTAGGAGGAGATGTATGAGGGCAGCAGACCAAGAAGTGATTTAAAGATGAAAATGTACCAGTGGAAGAGTCTGCGTGAGGTTAATGATGTCCAATTAACCAGTGAATACAGGGTGCAGTGGTGGGTACGATAATCACAACCAGTTATGAATCTTAGTGCACCATGATAGACCACATCCAACATCTGCAGGGTGCTTGTAGGAGCATTCATGTAGAGAATGTCACCGTAATCAATGGAGGGAAGGAAAGTCACAGATACAAGGCGTTTCCTAACATTCAGTGTTAGACATGATCTGTTTCTGAAAAAGAAACCCAGTTTAACTTTCAGTTTCTTCACTAGGTTTTCCACGTGGAGTTTAAAAGAGAGATGTGAATCGATCAGGATACCCAGATATTTATAGGAATCAACAAACTCAATAGGGACACCATTTGAAGATAAAATCAGAGGAGGATCTGCTGGAACCGCCTTCCTATTTGAAAAAAACATCCCTTTTGTTTTATCAGCATTTAGGACAAGTTTGAGACGGAACAAATCTGACTGGATGATGTCAAAAGCGGATTGTAGTAACTGGAAAGCCTTAGCTACTGTTTTAGCTCGGCAATAAACAACTGTATCATCAGCATAGAAATGTAAGGATGCATCAGGGATGCAGTGACCTACATTAGCTATGTAGATTGTAAAGAGAGTTGGTCCTAAAACTGAGCCTTGTGGTACACCATTTTTAACTGTTAAATAGCTGGAAGAAGCACCGTTATGTTGAACACATTGCCTCCGATTGGAAAGATAGTTAGAAAACCAACCGATGGTGTGATCAGAGAAACCGATTTCTGAGAGCTTATGACACAGGATGTTATGATCCACAGTGTCAAAAGCTTTAGACAGGTCTAAGAAAAGTGCAGCACAATAGTCCTTAGCATCCAATGCTTCAACAACATCATTCAGAACCTTCAGAGAAGCAGTTGTTGTGCTGTGTTTTTTCCTGAAACCAGATTGATGGAGAGGTAAGATGTTAAATGAGTCCAGATAATTTTTGATCTGAGAGTTTATCAGTTTTTCTTGAACCTTGGCTAAGATGCAGAGTTTAGAGATCGGTCGATAATTGTTCAGTGAGGTGGGGTCACCTCCCTTCAGCAAAGGAAGAACAAAGGCTGTTTTCCAAGCATCCGGAATGGTGTTTTGGCTTATGGATAGATTAAAGATGTGGGTCACAGGGACTGTGATGATATGAGCAGCCAGCCTTAAGAAATAAGGTGGAAGTTCATCTGGACCTGCAGATTTTTTAGGATCAAGATCATTTAACAGTTTATTTACCTCACTGACTGAGAATGGAGA
This sequence comes from Garcialebias charrua, assembly GCA_038048925.1. NCBI lineage: Eukaryota > Metazoa > Chordata > Actinopteri > Cyprinodontiformes > Rivulidae > Garcialebias > Garcialebias charrua. The sequence continues at coordinate 53,153 of JBBPBX010012165.1, read as the reverse complement.
AAAAGAGAAGGTGTGATTAACAGATGGTTGGCTTGTAGGAGGGATTTGATTTGTTGAAGTTTGATTATTAGATAAAGTGGCCGATTTTCCGTTTGTAACTGTATCAAATAAAGAACTAGAAGCAACAAAATGTTTATTGAAACAGTTCAGGATCTCGTGCTTATTTGACACAGGAACAGAGTCAACAAGAAATTGTGATGGGAGGTCAGATGATTGGGGGGTGCCTGAGAGAGATTTAATGGTTTTCCAGAATTTTTTAGGATCGTTTAGATTTTTGGAGGTCTGAGATAAGAAGTAGTTACGTTTTGCAGCTTTAATGGCAGTTGTGCATTTATTCCTTAGCTGCCGAAATTTCAACCAATCAGTGTCTGAGTGTGATTAACAAGAAATTGTGATGGGAGGTCAGATGATTGGGGGGTGCCTGAGAGAGATTTAATGGTTTTCCAGAATTTTTTAGGATCGTTTAGATTTTTGGAGGTCTGAGATAAGAAGTAGTTACGTTTTGCAGCTTTAATGGCAGTTGTGCATTTATTCCTTAGCTGCCGAAATTTCAACCAATCAGTGTCTGAGTGTGATTAAAAAAAGGAGGCAGTGCAGAGCAACATGATGAAGTACGTAAAGAAGGTCTCAATAGTGCCTCCAAGATCTGCTTCAGCAGCAGAAGAAATGCCATCAACTTCTGCTGCAGCAAGCCGGGAGTCCATGGAAACATCACCCTCTCCACAGTAATCATGCCTCCCTCCCTTACACCCTCCCTAAAATGTTATTTTTATTTTTTATTTTCTGTTTTGTTTGATGTTATAGCTACATCTATTCATCCACCTTTCTCTGCTCATGTCCTCAGCCTCTTCCTCCTCCTCCTCCTCCTCCGCCTCCTCCTCCTCCTCCTCCTCCTCTTCCTCTTCCTCCTCCTCCTCTTCCTCCTCTCCACTCAACCAGCCTCAGCAACACCTCCTCTTCAGCCAACAGCCTCAACATCAACCCAGCGCCGGCCCAAGGCATAAGCGAACTAAGCGGCCGCTTGGGGACCCAGGATCACCAGGGGGCCCCCAAAGAGGAGCTGAGGTTTTTTTTTTTATATTATATGATTCTATTACACACAACTTCATCATAAAGTTCAGATTTTTTTTTCATAATGATATATACAACATATATATCATATATTTGTGTGTGTATATGTATATTTGAATATGTAGAAATTGCTCTAGAAAGGAAAGAAAGAAATGACCGGTAGTCTTGGGGGGGCGGTAGATCACGTTTCACAGGTAATATGAGCTCCTCGCCATGCAATGTGAAGTACGCATCCAAGCTAATTAAGCACCTGACACATAACTAACGCTAGATGCGTAGCGTACCGCCGTGGCGTAGTGGTAAGGGCAGTCGTCTCCCGATCGGAAAGTTGGCGGTTCGACTCCCGGGACCCGCACCATGTGTCGTTGTGTCCTTGGGCAAGACACTTAACCCTGAGTTGCTCCCGGTAGGACTGGAAAGCACCTTGCATGGTAGTCTGCCGCCACCGGTTTATGAATGTGTGTAGCATTCAATATATGTGTAGCACTTTGAGATTTTCAGTAATGAAAAGTGCGTTATAAATTGAATTAATTATTATTATTATTATTAGATGTCACAAAAAAGGGCATATCCTTCAAGGACCGACAAAAGGAAGAGGAAGAAAAGAAGAAGAGAAAAAAAAACGGGAAGATAAAGGTATGTTTGTACAAAGTATGTCTCTTTTATCAAAAAATATTTGTGCAGCTGCTAATGGATAAATAGCTAGCCGGCTAGCAACCTTGAATAGTCCGGATTACCATGTTTGTATTTGTTAATAACTGAGTTTTAATTTTATGTGAGTTGATTCTAGTCGGCACTATATCATTATTTCCTTTTTTTGTTGTCTCAAAACAGCGTTTTTGCTAACGCTTGATAGCAATAATTAAAACTTCACAATACATAACATTTGCTAGCCAAATGTTTTACATCAGGCTATATTGATATATTAATAACGGCTTACTAGCTATGCTTGAGTTGGCAATATGTTGTGGACTTGAGCATGATAATTTATGTGACTAAAATAAACATTTTTTAAACAAACTTATGTTATGTGAAATTCTGCAGGAGCACTGTTAAAATATTTTGGCAGAACAGAATCAGCTCAGTGCCAGTCCACATTACCAGGCTCAGCTGTGGGTAGTGTATCAGGTTAGAGAAAGACTCACCATGCAGCATACAATCAAATTTTATTTAAGGCAATTACAATCCATAGTCTGTAATTAAAGTATGCAAGGAATGTGTTTGCATATGTACCGGTATGTATTTCATCTTATGTCCATCTTCGTCCTCTTCAGAGCTAAGTGTAGCACCCCCATCCTCTGTGCCCACTACAATCACTTCTGATCTACCTGGTAAGTTAACTGCATAACATCCTTTTTATAACTCCTAAACTATCTCATAAAATTTTAATTTACAACGTAAGCAGAAAATAGAGGACTTTTTGGAGGAACAAATACTGTTTAAACATGTCTGGAGAAAATTTCAGTTTTACTGCCTGATTTGTTTTATTACTACAAGCAAAATAGCAAAGTATGAAAGTATTTTTATACCTTTTCATAAAAAAAGTGAACAACATAATTATAAGTATGATATGACATCTAAAATAACTACATTTTTTGTTATTTTCATCTTAGGTCCATCTCCATCATCTGCAGAGCTAAGTCTAGCATCCCCATCTTCTGTGACCGCAGTCTCGTCTGTATCTGCAACTACTGCTAAACTACCTGGTAAGCAAAACCTCTTTCATTTAATTGTTTAACCATCTTGGGATATAATTCCGATATTATTTCTAAAATCAGACACTTAGACGACCAAATTATTTACAATAAATAAATAAAAAAATTCAGTTGGTGTACTAGCAGATTCCTTTTTATTATAAGCAAAAACACACTGGCATAAGAATAGTTGAACTTTTTATTTAAAAAAGTAAGCAACATAATTGTAAATGTGATATGACATCTAGCATGACAGTTTTTTGTTTGTTTTCATCTTAGGTCCATCTCCGTCCTCTGCAAAGCTAAGTCTAGCAACCCCATCTTCTGTGCCCACTGTCTCATCTGTGTCTGCAACTGCATATGATCTACCTGGTAAGTTAACAGCAAAACATCTTCTATAATTCCTCTTTGTGCTCCAGATCATTTTCTGATTAACAGTTATGTACATTGCAAACATTTTCTGCCCTTTTATTTTTATATTAATCATCATCTTTCTTTTGTCTCTTTCTCAGAACCTTCCACAATGAAGTCCGAGCCACACCAAGGATCATCAGCTCTGTCAATGGACCCAACTGAGTGGCCATCTTTCCTCTCAGATGTAGACTAAACTGAGCAGGTGATGAGAGGACTGCTGCCTGTTAAGGATACCGTTTCCTTTCCCAAAAGGCATGATGGGCGACATTTTTATTTTTATTTTTAGAAAGTTTGATTTTACCAGTTTATTCATAGGCTGTTTTATCAATACATTCTGCCATGTCTGGCCTTCTGAGTACATTCATGAACTTGATGTGATCCAAAATTAAAATAAGTTTGACACCCCTGCAATAAATTACATATATACATTAAAAAAGACTGTCAGAGTTGCAATATGTTTTATCAGCTGGGAGAATGATAAAACCATCTGACCGTTGATTGCAGTAATTTACAATATTAGTAGAAACAGAGGGCCCCCATCCAAATTTCGCTTAGGGCCCCAAAGAGGCTTGGGCCGGCCCTGCATCAACCCCTTCTCCTCAGTCTATAACCTCCGACTCCCCTCTTTTTGTTTTATGTTATTGCTGCATCTACTGTATTAATCCACCTGTCTCTTGTCATGTCCACAGCCTCCAAAACATCACTGAAAGGCCCCTCCTCCATGTCCATCCAACATCTGGACCACACCTGACCTGAAATGACATGCTGCCTCATCTTTCTACATCATTTGAATAAAAGTAAGGACAACATGTTGTTGTCTGTGTTTCATATCTCTTTTTATCACCATCAGCTTAATGTTGACATGCACATGTCTGTGTTCATTTCAACAGCAAGACCTGCTGTGCTGTGCCCTCAGCCGTCTCCTCCACATCACTGACTCCAGCTCCATCAGGACCACACCTGACCTGAAATAACATGTTGCCTCATCTTTCTGCAACATCATTTGAATTAAAGTAAGGACAACATGTTGTAGTCTGTGTTTCATCTCTCTTTTTATTACAGTTACAGTAATAATAATAATAATAATCATCATATTATTTAAAAGCCCCTTTCAGGACACCCAAGGACACTTAACAAACCAATACAGTTCAAACATTATCACTGTATGTTGCATCAGCTTAATCTGGACATGCGTCTGTGTTCCTTTCAACAGCAAGACCTGATGTGCGGTGCCCTCAGCCCTGTCCTCCTGCTCCATCCATCACTGATTAACATCAGGACCAGAACTGCACCTGACCCCTCACATGCTGCCTCATCTTTCTGCAACATCATTTGAATAAAAGTAAGGACAACATGTTTTTTTCTGTGTTTCATATCTCTTTTTATTACCATCAGCTTAATGTTGACATGCACATGTCTGTGTTATTTTCAACAGCAAGACCTGCTGTGCCCTCAGCCCAGTCCTCCTGCTCCATCTATCACTGACTAACATCAGGACCAGAACTGCACCTGACCCCTCACATGCTGCCTCATCTTTCTGCAACAGCATTTCATCATTTTTTCTGGACTCACATGTCCACCACCGCCATGGTAGAGCGAGCAGCATCAGGGCAACATCTGCACCTGTTTTATGATATTTCAAATCAACCCAAATGTTTAATGTTTTATCATATTTTAAATCATTTGTCAAGTTTGTGAAGGATAGGCACGTAATTGTTTAGAAAAACTCACACAAGACTTAATTAAAAATAATGATCTGTCATTTATTAAAGAAGTCTGTGACAGAAAAAGTAAAAAAGTAAAACCACATACAAGTCAAACTTACAAACTGTTTTTCCTGCTAGAAATAATGTGTCATTTAAATCAAAAAAGGCATTCAATACAGGATCAACTGGACTTTATTTGTGTGATCTTTCAATTTACATGTACGTGTTACAAACCCCCAGGTGTGATGTGTTGTTTTGTTTTGTCAATTTAAATAGAATGGGCATGTTAGGTATTTTGTGGTGTTATTTCTGGCTGCTCACTGCACCACCTGGTGGTGGTTGGGTTAAATGCAGAGACAAATTTCGTCTGTGTATGGGAAACATACACAGATGACAGAAAAGGACATTATTATTATAATGATGGATTCTTTATTTTTCAAAGGTGCTAGGTTAAAATTTAGGGGTGCTTGAGCACCCCCAAAAAGAGGTTAAAATCAAAGCTGAAGCCAGTTTGTATTTATAATTTATGCTACTTTTGATTTGATTTGATGTTTATTCATTCATGTTAAAAGAACAATACAAAACAGTTTCATCAGATACAAGAATACAAGTAGGATAAAATGAACTTTTAAACACTTTATGTGTGATTTATAAGTGACTTAAGTGCAGGATCATTTCTTACCATACTAGCTGTTTAGTATTTAAACAGTATAAGTGTGCCTACTCATCCACCTCCCTGCTCCGCACCGTGGGACAATAAGTGCAGCTCTAAGTTTTTGGCCACACAGAAAAAAATTGCCTAATATTTGGTGCCTTGGCATTGGCTCCAAAATATCTTCATATACTCTGACTGCACAACAAATAGCTTTATGAGCCAAGACCATTGTTTCTTTTTTGCAGTTCAAGTGAAAGTTCAGATAACTCCTGCAGTTTATTTTTTTTTATTTTTTTTAGTTTATTTATTTATTGTATTGTTTATTGTTTTTATGCTAATAATGCTTAGCATAATTTTAGCTGATGTTTTTCTTAGTTATATCTTAGATCTTATTACTGTTTTTCTTTTACATTTTATTGTTGGATGTAACTGGGACCTTGTGTAAATGATTTCGGTCCACCACATGTACCACTTGGGGTGCGAATGACAATAAAGAATCTCTGAATCAGTGATTCGCACATCAGATTGTTCACAAAAACAAGTGAACATAGGTATAGTGCAAAAATTAAAAAAAATGTTTTTGTGTTTTTAATAAAATTGCCCATGACTTTTAAATTTTAGGGGCAGATATTTTTTTAAGATAAGGGGAAATGCAAAGCGACAGCTCTGATGTGATATTAGGAAGCTCAAAATGAGTCTTTATGTAATTATTTTCAAACAAATAAAAATGGTGGCAACTAATCAATGGAAATAAAAAAAGGCTTTCTGAGATGTAACACACACACAGATGACAATTTTGATTTTGGAAATAAAAATGTAAAGTAAATGTGTCATTTGAGGTTCCTCTTAAATATCCCTTTAAGCTCCATCAATCCATCCATTACTGTCTGCTTGTTCCAGTGTCAAGTCACAGGTACAGCAGCTTGAGCAGGGAGGCCTGGACATCAGTTTCCACAGCCATTTCTTCCAGGTCTTTTGGGAGGACTTTAAGTTGTTCCTAGGCTAGTCAGGAGACAAATCCCTCTCATGCATTGTAAAGCCCAGCCCGGACCAGACCAGCCACAGTCGGCCCAGCCCCGTACTCTCCTGGTTCTGGTTTTGATTGCTTTCAGCAGAGTACCATCTCAATGGAGGTGGGATTTTCATAGCAAGACTGTGCAAATCTCAGTTTAGCAAAACCTACATCTTATTCCAATCATTCTCAGTCAGGTCATCTGGACAGTTTCTTTTTATAGAAATGTTTCACCCTCTATCTGGAGGGCTTCATCAGGAATTCCAGCAAACTGTTTCCCCCATTCCCAATACATGGATTATTGAGCATGAACTTTCTTGTATACATCTTATTGTTTTTCCAGGGCACTTGTTCTGTCTTTTGCATTGATTGCGTTGATGTTATTTAATTTTTTTGGCCTCTGGGTTCCAAAAACTGGACCAGACCTTCCAATGCAACACTTAAAACCCAGGGCAGAACACAGGCTGGGCCATTCCAGGTCGGGCCGGGCCTTACAATGCATAAAGATCAATAGTCTCTCCAGTTTGTCATGGGTCTTCCCATGGTCTCCTACTAGTTAGACATGCCCGTGAAACCTCCCTAGGGAGACACCCAGGGTACATCCTTACCAGATGAACACACTACCTCAACTGGATCCTCTCATTATGAAGGAGAAGCGACTCTGTCCTGGGTAACTGAATTTCTCACCATATGTCTAAGTGAGTGTCGAGGTACTCTGTGGAGAAAACTCATTTTGACTACTTGTATCAACAATCTTTTTCTTTCTGTCACTACCCAAAATGTTGTCCGAAGCATGCACACATGGGATGTCCTGGTTTAGAGTTGGCTCTGAGCCAGCAATTAATTCCGTCTTGGACTCCGACCCAGTCAGCTGAGAAATGGAAAAGTCCACTGAACGCTCAGACACCCCAAGAGTGATACACGCACAGCTGGATCAGACATGGCCCTGGAGGAAAACAACCCCCCGGTAACAGCATGGACTTCTGGCTTTCATATCACATCCATAGTGGTAATGAGATGAGATGGACAACTTTCCTGGTAGGATAAAACATATTTTTTCTGATGAGAAAACAAGCCAACTCGGGTTATTTTACACATTTATAATTAGTTCACAAATCTGAGATAAAGTTTACCAATAATTTTTACGTAGAGCAAAAACTTTATTCCAAACTGAATACACCTCTTCTCATAGTTTTAAGCATTTTTTTATTATTTACCCTTTTGAAATAACACTATTTGGTTATTAATTCATATGTCATACATTTGCCATATTGTCATCATTCAAAATGAAAATAAATGTTACATAATTGTCTATTTAAATGACCAGATTCTTATGTTTTTCTTCGAGTGACGGGGATAAAAAACTTTCCAAGTGCTCACATATATCCTTTTGATTGAGGCCGGTCAACATTTATTATACAAAATATAACCTTGAATATAAATAACCTTAAATATACCCCAAACATGAGCGTGTGTTCACTCAACACAAGCTCATATGCTCATTCAATTTGCACTACTTCTCATATTTGCACTACTGTTTGTATTACATTAATGTCTATAGTCACACTACTGTTTACATCTACATATACACTACTTTTTATATCCACACTACTGCTGATATATATGTTCTTTTTACTAGCCTTATTGCATATGTAACTTTACCTCTAAACCAATATCAAATACTTCATACATATACTGTGTACATAAACTTTATATGCTGCTTTGTCACTTTATTACAAATATCAATGTCAGAACCTTCATTTTATTTTATAGATATAATTTTTATACTTTTATACAACTATGCTAAAACCCAGGACAGTATCACACTTTTATTATTTAATTTTATGCTTATGTTAATTAAATGTTTTAATGTTTAAATGGTTATTGTTGCACCGGGGGTCTGAGAGAAATGTAATTTCAATCCTGTGTATGTCCTGTACATATCGCAGTTTTGACAATAAAGTTGACTTTGACTTTTGTTAACTTTGAATGGTTAGCGTAAACACATTAAAAGGTGCTCAGACCTCTCAAGCTTTAACCCTACGTATATTAAATTGACAACATAA